>SNQJ01S0062743.1:44010-64830 GCA_010110895.2 Picea sitchensis
TCCTCAAATTTTCTCTGAAGGTGACCTTTTTCTGGTCTATGACCAAGATAAGGACCCCCTGGGGGCAAGCAAATTCAAACCTATGTGGTTCAGACCTTTCATCGTAAAAGAGGTTCTAAGAAAGGACTCTTATCATCTCATGGAATTTGAGGGAAATGTTTTGGTGGAGCCTAGAAATGGGATCTACCTCAAGAAGTATTACTCGTAGGTAGGTCGCCTCGGGTGACTTTTTGTAACATATGTATAGTATTTGTACTATTACTTTTTAGTTTATCTTTTGGTTTTATGGACGTGTCATTTTTGATGTTATCTTTTTCACTATGGCAGATGTCAAGTGAATCAGAGGTGTTCGTTGGGTTCGCGGATGGCACTAGCTGGCACACTCGGAGGCTTGCCTCCACAACTTGGGTGATTTTCACACCTCAGGGCCAGTTTCTCTCTCCGGGAGGTATCTGTTTAGGCGACACCACAAACAATGTCACCGAATACAACGCAGTTATTGAGTTTCTTCATGATGCTTTGTCGCTTGGTGTCTCTCACCTTCGGTTCTATTTAGACGCTCAGCTAGTTGTGTCACATTTAAATGGAGTCTATCGCATTCATGATCCTACTATACATCGATGGTTCCTTAGGGTACGTCTCTTAGAACGAAACTTTGATTACATTATGTATATCCATGTTCCTAGTAGATTGAATCAAGTTACAGATACTCTAGCTAATCATATATTAGATTGGCATCTTGCACACATGTAAGAAAAAGCACACACACGCACATGTAAATACATTTGTAAATAAGTATGTTCCATAAAAGACAAAAAGATAAAAAAATCCATATATATATTGCAAAAGAACCAGAGTAAATAAGTGGGTGCAAGCGCCTCAAAAAATAGGTGTCCAATAAAGAGTCATAGGGCTTATGCCCTCAAAAATATACAAAAGGTGCCCTCAGCACATAAGAAGTCCAATCTAAGCTAAGGGAGGTATGTGGTACCCCAACAACACAAGTCTGCACAGACGGTGGGATATCCTCGATCTCCGCCATGGAGATTTTCCAAGTAAGCGCAGTGAGGTTCCACTCTACCCATCTCAAAAATATCCCAACCTACCCAAGTAGAGGTCCCCCTGCTGTGGTTGGCCCTACCTCTGGTCGAGGATGCCACCTATTCCTTGTGAAGTCTGTTGAGTGCACTGGCCCCATGTCTACACATAACCAAGACATACATGTTAGATACTCTGGTATAAAAAAATGATATATATAAAAATACATAAAAATTAAATAACGTTGAAAAACAAGCATACTTGGCTCTCCTCGTACCACTTTGGGAGGTACGTCCATGTCAGGGTCCTTGGAAAATTTGATTCCGACATAGGGATAGTCCTCTATCGCCGGGATCTGCTGAGACCACCAGTCAAAAAACTTGTCGTCAAAGGCCTCAATAGTCCTCCCTCCCCCCTGTCGCGGAAGAAACACCGCCCATATGCATACTGCCAGAGAAGAGGCTATGTGCCCCCGTACTATCTCCCTCAGACTAAGACTAGGTACCCTCTCGAAGAATAAAGAGCACTGAATAGTCCCAAACCTGAAGTTTATATGTCTCCACATACGCCACTCTGTAAGCTACCATTTCATGCAATCCAGTAAAGTAGTACTCCAGTCGAAAACTTGTGCATTTAAGAACTGAACCGCACAATTCATGTGCACCTGGGAATATTGATGTAGAGTTGCAGATCCAGTGATCCTCCCAATAAGCAAAACTATCACTTTTAGTGATAAGTCTGAGATCTTGTTGATCGACACCTGTGTGCTCATTTTGTTTGTACCAGATTCACAGTGGAGTCCAATCAACTCTGCTATGTTGAGAGGCCCGGAGGGAAAAGTGCCAAAATTTTCTGGTTCCCCTCTCCTAGAGAGGCCAATCAGGAAGTAAATATCCCTTGTATGGTCGCCAATGCTGTTGTGGGTGGGAAATCCCCCTACGGACTAACATTAAGGGTTTTGTAATGCATGTAGAAAATGACCTAAAGTCTCCTACTTCTTACCAAAATCCCAATCATAAACCCCATTATTCATATGCAAATACAAGGTCAAAAAGATCAAGTTACTGTACCTTACTTTCCGTGTTTGATGTCGATCCTTTAACATTTGGTCACTTCTTGACTGCAAATCTCCTCCCAATGCTGACCTGCATCCATAAAAAGACAAACAAATAACTCCACATGCATATGATCTATGAACTAATGGGTTAGAGATTTTATCCAAATATAATCAAATTTAAACATTGCAAACCTCATATGGCGGGACGGGAAAAGTACTTCTTTTATTAATCTCACAAGAGTAACCTTACAATAGTGATATCGACCACTGCTCCTCGAATATGGTCCTGGGCTCCTCTTCAACTGTCTTCCAACTGCTTTTGTATATGCTTCTCTTCACACACTAGTTGCAAAAGGTTGGGACGAAGGGAATGCGAAATCAGGTAGAGTTTCTTTACAATTATTTTCCTCCTTCCAAATGGGACCCCTACCCCTTATTTTATAGGCTAGAAAGGGATAGGTATTTGATCGAGTGACCGGCTATGGGCGGTCAAATGGTTTAGGTAACTTACCCAAAACTGTGAGTTATGTATGCAACTTTCCATTTTTCGTGCTTTTGTAGGTATACGTGGGCTGTAGTGGGACAACCAGCATATACATGCGTGCATTGGTGGAATAGGGTGTGTGTGCCTTAAAAAAGTGTGTTTTTAAGAAGAGCTATTCAGCAGTGGCTTGGAAAAAGATGTAAAATGAGATGGCTTGATGCCAGGTAAGCATATCTGGTGCAAATTAGGGTTATAACACCAACCATAATTTTTGAAACTTTGAACTCCTTCCTTTATCAGCATGATCTGAATCCCATAACAATACATTCTGATTGACTTTAAATTTGACAGCTTTGACACTCTTGTTGAAATATTTTTTAACAACCCGCTGTCTTCTCTTTATATTATCCAGGGAAAACATCCTTTGCTCCTCTAAAGCCAAAAGTGCATTCATTCTTTGCGAAACATCAGGATAATTTAATTCTTCGAATTGTAGCATTAACCTTAAGGAGGAAAGTTCCATCTCAGTAGGCAGAATGTCTTATTGACCATAAAAAATATGAAAAGGAGTGCAACCAGTGCTGACCTTGGTGGTAGTTTGATCTTCCCAAAGGGAGTAAGTGAGGAGAGTGTGCCATTGACGAGGCTTATATTCAATGAGCCTTTTGATAATTCTTACCAGATTCTTATTGGTAGACTCGGCCTGTCCATTAGCTTGGGGATAATAAGATGATGAAGTAAAATTTTTAACCACCAAATTAGCTAAAATTTGGGTCAACTTAGCAGAAATAAAAGCATGACCATTGTCTATAATAATTTCCAAAGGAAGACCAAATATGGAAAAATATTATTTTCAAGGAAAGAAAACACCTTATCATCCTGTGAATGTTTAAGCAGGACAACTTCAATCCATTTGGTAAAATGGTCTATGGCTGTCAAGATAAAGACTTGTCCTGCGAAAGACACAGGATTAATAGGACCAATAAAGTCCAAACCCCATTTTGAAAAAGGAAAATCTGGGAGGACAGTTTGTAAAGGCATGGCTGAAAGGTGTTCCTTCCCAACAAATTTCTGGCACTTGTCACAAGATCTAGAAAAAAAATAAGAATCACGAAAGATTGAAGGACAACAATATCCTTTTCTGATAATATTAAAAGAAGTGGATTTAGCAAAAAAATGACAACCTACATGAATAACAAAATTTGAACAACCATGAGTTTCTTGCAACAATTTATGTTCTTCCTCATTGTTTACATAGTGAAGCAGCATACCATCGACATATCTTCTAAACAATAAGTCTCCTATATTGACGTATCTAGCACATTCGAGATGAAGTATTCTTCTTTGATGAGTGTCTAAGTTATCTGGACATCTTTGATTTTACAAATAGTAAACCAAATTTTTATACCAAGGATGTTCAGACATGGGAAGGATTTGATTATCAATGTAGAATAGTGATGATAGAGAACTATCTTGTTCATCAATTTCTTCACTAGTTTTAGCATGTTGAGCTAAGTGAAGGGCTAAGTCACGTCCCTTGATGGTGTTATAAGTCACGATAGTTAAATCATGCTCCTAGATCTTGGCAAGAAAATGTGAAAGCTTCCCTGAAAGATAAGTTTGTGAGAGAAAAAACTTGTCAGCAGGTAAAGGGAATTTTACCAACGTATGCTTACCTAAGATGAAGTGGAAAACAATTTCAACAGCTTTAACATGAGCGAAAGCATGTTTTTCAATAAAAGAATATTTAAACTCATCATTAGACAAGCTTTGACTCATGTAAGCCACTGGTTTTTTGTTACCTTGGTCATCACCTTGCATGAGGATAGCAGAAACATACTCATGTGTTTACCTGTTTTTGTTACCTTATTATCACCTTGCATGAGGATAAAGGTAAACATTCCTCTGCGGGCATTGGAATATATCATAAATTCTTTCTCAAAATTCAGCTTTTCTAGAACCAGTGCATAACTGATTTCCTTCTTGATCCTTACGAAAGTGTTTTCGATGTCATATGTCCAAGAAAAGAATGATATTGCTTAAGAAGATTATGAATTGGCTTGACCATTACAAGAAAATCGAACAAACCTATAGACAAAGTTAATAACCCCATAAAAGATTGAACCTCTTTCTTGGAACTGGGAGCAGGAAGATTAAGGATAAAAACTTTCGTGATCAATATTCTTTATTCCCTAATCAAGACACGTGTCCAAGGAGCTCTGTCTTTGGTACCAAAATAGACTTAGAAGGATTTTAGAGAAATGCCAAATTTTCTGCATAGCATCAAAACTCTTTTGATATGACCAAAATGATTTGATCGTTTTTTATAGTACACAATTAAGTCATCAAGATAGATCTCAATAATCTTGCCGATCAAATCGCCAAAAGCTATTTTCATAGCTCTTTGAAAATTAACACCTTCATTGGATAAGACAAAAGGCATACATTCATAAGAAAAAGTTCCCCAATGAGTAATAAAAGTGGTTTTATATTTATCTTCCCTTTTTACCTTGATTTGATTGTAACCAGAGAAACTGTCAAGTAAGGACATCATCTGTGACCCTGCAACCTGCTGCAAAATTATTTCCATATTAGGGAGAAGAAAGTGATCTTTTATACTAGCCTGATTCAATGCGAAAAAATATATGCAGAATCTGATTTGACCATTTATTTTCCAAACGAGAACAATTTGGAAACCTTTTCTGAATACTTAACCGAAAAGATGATCCCAACCTTCAAGAGTTTTTCCAACTCCTTTCGAATAGTTTCTTCCAGTGTAGGGTTAATGGGTCTTTGTTTTTTCCTAACTAGTTTTATGCCCTCCTTGATTGGAATGGAATGTTGTATAAGAGAAGGATCAAAACCACGAAGATCCTCATAAGACCAAGAAAAAACATGAAATTCACCAAGCAGTCTGGTGAACTTCAATTTTTCTTCATCAGAACATTTGGCACCTATTTTAGCATTCTTTGGAGACTCAGGTGTTCCAATGTTCAAGGAAATGGTTTCACCCACTTTGCTTTTTGAATCCTCTTCTTTTTGTTTCTCTTTGTCGCCTACATCACTCGATGAAAATGAACTTTCTAGAAAAGTCAAGCCTTTAAGAATCTTGTTATTTTCTATTGATATAATTTCCTTAGGCTTATAAGGTTCATTTTGAATGAAAGAACATATGCTTTCATCATTAAGGAAGACCTGCCATGACTCTATATTTTCAGGGATATGTGGACGATAGAGAGATTGAAAAGTACAATCAGGTCTTTGTGGAAAAAGTTGTCGATTAGGAGACACGTCAAAAACAACTAACCGATCATACATTGAGTTCAATTCCCTTTTAACATGAGTGATGTTGAAAGATCGTAGGTTTGAGATAAGCGCCCAAACAGTTTGGGTGTAGCATTTCATTAACTTGTTGTTAGGAGAGTATATCTTACGTACAAGGTTCACAAAAAGATCAGAATCCACAAAAAATGTAAGGTGACCACAACCCAGATTATAGGCATTTTCAATGCCTAATAGTAATGCTTCAAATTTAGTGACATTGTTTGTGAAAGAAAACTCTAACCTATAGGAAAAGTTATGAATTTTTCCCACGGGAGAGTACAAGTTAATACAAGCTTTGTTTCCTTCATTGGAGCATGAACCATCAAAGTGCATATGCCACATCCTGTCATCTAAGTCGATTTGTTCCAAGGTAGTGTTTTCCTCCTCGAAAAAAATGGAATACAGTCTTAAGTCCTCCTCGATATAATTCACATTAGGCTGTGGGACACTTTCTATGTAAGGTGAAATTCTTCCCTCTCTGAGGACTATGATGTTTTTACCATTCCAAGTAATGGATAAGTGTGTCCCGTCGAGTGAGAGGTATCCACCCGTCAAATATTTCCAATCTCTTCGTAAGATGATCGAGTAGTTACTTACTGGAATATCAATTACCTAAATATTAAGGGTCATCCTTATTTTAGGGTGCACACACAAAAACAAGGTCACGTCCTTGATTTCACCTATGGTCGTTTGTTGTAGACTATTATAAAAGAGCATGCTTCTGGAATTTTCATTTGTACAAGACAAGCCTAGCTCTTCCATAATAATCTTTGACATTACACTTGGGCCTGAACCATCATCAATGAGGCAACAAAGGGTAATATTATCCATAATCTTTATAGAAATATAAAACAAGGTTTTTTTTTATAGGGTGTCTAAATTTATGTACACCTACTTTATTTATAGATGAATTGTCTTCATATGCCTCTTCATNAGACTATTATAAAAGAGCATGCTTCTGGAATTTTCATTTGTACAAGACAAGCCTAGCTCTTCCATAATAATCTTTGACATTACACTTGGGCCCGAACCATCATCAATGAGGCAACAAAGGGTAATATTATCCATAATCTTTATAGAAATATAAAACAAGGTTTTTTTTTATAGGGTGTCTAAATTTATGTACACCTACTTTATTTATAGATGAATTGTCTTCATATGCCTCTTCATAGAGGTTGGATACAATGAAATCTTTTCCTTCCATGAAATTTTTTAGATGCTTCTGTTATTCAAGGACGACAACCATGTCCAGAAAGTTTGCATCTTCTTTGATGTTGGCCAACTGATTTAGAATGTTGTATTTGGAAGAGGGGAGAGGGGAGGTAGTTCCTTGAATGTAGGGATCCTTAGGAACCTGAACAATAGCAGCTAGTGAATATGAGCTTGGGCTAGAAGAAGTGCGGGGAAGATCATATTTTCTTTTAGGAGCATATGATTTATTCCTAGTATTTATGATCATAACATCCTCTGGCTCTGTCAAGTATAGGAAACAATAGTAGTTTCAGGTCTCTTACCAAAGATTTTATCTCTGGCACTCTTCTTTACCTCACATGTGCTTTCCTCATTGTTGGCACAGGGGCAGACCTAGGGTTCAACACTTCAACAATGCATGAACAAAACCCTAACAACCGACCCTTTCAACAACACCTGCGAAGCAAATGAAGTCTCACCCAAGGTAGGGGCAGAGGGGGTTGCAGGACTCAAGTGTCTGCAACCAAGCTGGGACATAGATCTGTGATTATAACACTTAATAGAGAACTTAGCCAACAATATGCATTAGGTTAGGAGTCTTATTCACATTGCAGATCAAACCCTTAAAGTCTCTTAGCAGATGGAATTAGTTCAGATCTAACATTCATTTATACCATTAATAATTAAGCTACAACATCATATGCATTCATTATAACAATGCTAAGCATAAATCACATAAGCAACATCACACAAAGAACATTACCCAAATCTCATTAAGACACATGATATACGTGGTTCACCCCAGTGTGGGGCTACATCCACCAACTTCTTCTTCTTCTTTATTAGTCTTCAATCTTCTTACATTCATCTTCTCCTATGCACAAAGATGCATAGCCAAATCCATAGTGGACAGGTGATTTGTGCACAACGCACTAGATCCACCTTCCAAAAATCATGTCAAGGCACATAGCCAACCCCTTAATAGCACAAAGCCTTACTTTACATAGCTAGATTGCACAAAGCACTTCTAATCTCTTGCACTAAGCCAAACATACTGTGCACATAGATAACATTACATATAGATATACTACATATCTCTTAGTTACTTCTTATTTATACATTTACAAAGAGGCCTAAACATGGGTAAAACCATGGGATGCCATCCCTTAACCCATTACATAAACCCTAAAACCCTTTTATTGGTCCACAAGTCTGCAAAATGAGTGAGATCCCATAATCTCTGCTTCACCTGGGAACTCCATCTTCGACCAACCTATTGAAGTCACAAAAGTGGTCCAACATGACCAATGTTTCCTCAAAACTTGGTCAAGGGCCAACAGATCCCCAACACTCACCTATGACTCATCCTGAGTCACTCAGATATGGGCAAAGCTTCTTCAAAGGCCTCGAGATTAGCTTGAGATTCCTCGATTTGTTTCTTCACCAATGCTTCCTGCTCGAAAAAATCCTGAATAACTTGTTCTATAATAGGCCCTTCCAGTTGTTGTTCCACTGTCGTGACCATATGGTCCAACTACGAGCCTTGTTCTTCAATCTCTTTAAAAAGAGTGCAGGCTTTGTCCTGCACTGACTGTAGTCTCTGTGTAACCTCCATGAATCTACTTTGGATGGTAGTAACCTATTGCTAGACTACGCACTGTTCCTATGATCTCTTCATTTTCTCAACTGCAGTGAGCATCCTCATCTGTGCTTGAACTGTCAGTGCCTACTTCTTTGCCTACTGTAGCTATGCTGCTAGTGTCCTTAGCTACAGATCTTCTGCAAGGCACTCATAGGTCTACCCACTTCGGTCTCTCAACTACTTACATTCTAAGGTGAGGGTCCTGATCCTTCGAATTGTACTTTTGGTGATTTCTTCCCTCTGGTCGTGCACTTCTTGCAGAGTGCTCGACATTTCTCGAAGTTATAACTTCGTTACTCTTGCTTGAAGCTGCTGAATGGATTCAGCGAGCTTCCCTACTTTCATATCGGTTGACTCTGGTTCCTCCTGTGCCAAGACCGATATAGAGAAAAGTGATTTAGTCACTGCCTTTTTGATCACAGTTTGCTCCGCGAGCAGCTGGTATTTTTCTTCCTGTATCTTCGCATTGTTCTACTCGAACTTCGCTTGAATTTCATTTTTATCCTTTTGTGCAACTCGAAGTTGCTCTAGGACCTCCTCCTTTTCTTGCTTCAAGGCCTCTGTGGCCTACTCCTTTTCTTGTTGGATTCAATAGAGTCGAGCCTCTGTTTCATCTTCTAGCCTTTGTAATTGGGTGGGATCATCCCCCAATTCTGTAATTTCCGACGATGGAGGTGCAGTAGGTACTACACAACTCGAATAGATGGTTTGTTGTATGTATTTGAGCTCTTTATCGATTCTTTCATATAGTGTTTCTTTCTTATCTTCGTGTCTCTACAGGATATCCTCTGAAGAGTCTTCCATAGTTGCGATGATAAGATCTACATCATCCACTATGAGCACATTATTTGACTGAGGTTTATTGGCTCGGGCCTTCTTTCTTGCTGAGGGTTTCTATAGAAAACCCTTCCTTTTCTTCGATGTTTCGGCCTTAGTAGGGGGATCCTTTGGTGGTGTAACTTCACCTTTGTCTTTATTTTCTCCTTCTTCCCCTCCTTCTTCTTGGTTTACTTCGTCTCCTCCTCCTCTTACGGGTGAATCAAGCCTACCTTCCTTTGAGGCGGTGTCCTCCTCATCTGTTTCTATGTTTTTCACTTCCTCCTTTTTCTTATTTTTCTTTGCGCTAGTCTATCCATCATGTTCGACCTGGGTGACCAAGGGAATTCCAATGATGTTAGGGTCAAAAAGTTTTGCGTCTTCCACTGGTACAAGGAAATCTGTTGGCCATTCTTTGTTGATCTCCTCCATGTCTTCGTCGGTCAATTTATAATAGGACTGCAGTTTCTCCTTACTTTCATCCCTGCACGTAGTGATGTAGATAAAGTGTCGATCTGCATGGAAATTTGCTAGCGTTCTATACTGGTGCAGTGTGTTCATGGTCATTCGTGTAAATGCCTCAATGGGATGCTTCAACTTCTAGTAATAAGCATGGAAGACAATGTTCGATTTCCATTGCTTCAACATGTCATTTGTATACCACAAGGTAGAGAACCTTGCAACCAATGACTCTGATGGCTCAAATTCTTGAAATGTTGCTCCTTCTGGCATCTTCCAAGCAACAAAGGTGATCAATACCAGTAACCAACTGAAGTGGAATTTGTAGCCTTGATCCTATGGTTCTCAGTAGTCCTTTTCCCACTCGTTGACGAGGTAACTCGCTCAATTCATTTTCATTCCTTCTACGCACTTCCCTGCGAGGTATACTACAAATACTGTGACTTGCGTGGGATGGTTATTTTTGACGATATTGCCAACAATCTAGGTGCACTGTGCCATCCTGGATGGAGGCGACCTTGTAGCCCCGCTTTCCCTTTTCTACATATCCATAGTCTTCCTTTATGCACTGTGCTAGGGAGAGATCTGAAGCCTTCCTTGGGTAGAACTGATGAGGGTTTGGTCCCTACATGCTCAGTCCTATGATGAGGTGGATTAGTGTCAGATCCACAGTGACGTGCCTGTTGAGCCATAGATATCCTCCATGATAACATGACAGGAGGATTTTAATGCAGGCGTTAACCTCCTGATGTCGGCCAAAGTGAGGGATCTTCATTACATTAAGGATCATTGACTACTTGAGATATTTTATCCATATCTAGGAGTCTATGCACAACTTCTTCCTAGTCGTCTTCATCAAATACCTATGTGGTGCGAGCATCGCGTAGTTCTTTTAGTCTTCGAGGTTGAAGTCATTGTTCTTCAGGGCTGGCATGTGTCCTAAATGTGGCCCAACTGCACGTATCCCCTTCGGGAGGTATGTAGTGATCAACGTATATTCAAATTCATGTGGGATAATCTCATGACTAACTATACCAGCCAAAGGTGGTATGTATTCAGGCAAGACTAACGGGATCTGCTTCGCGTTGGCCAAATAATCACGGTGCTTGCTTTGCTTCTCAGTAGCGGTTCGGCTAGAGCGACGTCCAGTCGAAGGGGATGCTTGCAATCCTCCAGTCGATGATTCTTGTATTCCTACAGACATAACTTTCTCATCCATGAGCTCCACAAGAATATCCTCCACAGACTTATCTAACGCACTATGTTCACTCGACATTCACACTTGTAATCAAATAGATTGGGTAGATGAATAGACAAGCAAGGTAATCAAATGGGTGGTGAGGTATAGAAAGCATAGCATGATACAATGGATTCTCTGTTAGCTCGGATAATCATGGGTGGAAAAAGTGGTCCCCGTGTAGCATCCTATGGGTTAAATAAGCGAGTGTCATAATGGATTCCTCCAATGGGAAGGAATACCTCAATCAATATAAATACATCCATTATGGGCATGGTTCCAACAGTCCAACGATGGTCTTTCCATTAATAACTACGTTTCTAGCCATTCCGAAGAGTTATTATAATGGTTGGGGTGCCTCCAACGGTCATATAGCTTCATTGTGGTGAAGTCCCATTCTGTGTGGTTCTGCTATTCCGACGAGGTTCAAGTTCTACAGGTCTATCTCTTGCAAAGTCTTTTCTAGAACTTCCTGTAGATTTTATGACTTGGATTTATTCTTTCTGAGCTTCCTTGCCTTCTTTCCTGTGGTCTAAGTCTCTGGGTTCCTCTTTCCATTATTATTCTTGTCTTCTCCTAGTAAAGTGACTTCACACTGCTGATGTTCTTTCAAAGGGTTTGAAGGTAATACCTCTTCTCTCATTAACTCCATTGTAGGTATTCTTCTTTCTTGCATGGGCAGGTCCTT
Organism: Picea sitchensis; assembly: GCA_010110895.2. Lineage (NCBI taxonomy): Eukaryota > Viridiplantae > Streptophyta > Pinopsida > Pinales > Pinaceae > Picea > Picea sitchensis. The sequence continues at coordinate 55,947 of SNQJ01S0062743.1, forward strand.
CAAGTCTTCTTGCATTCTTTCAACTTCGACAACAAATTCTCTTGCCATCTGTTGCTTTGACTTATCCTCTCGTTCTTCTATCAGTCGATCTATTCTTTGAGCTATGAAATCCCTTAGTTATTTCTTTTTCTATTTTATAGCTTCCTCCTCTGCTTTCCTCCTGATTTGATCGTTCTCAATCCAAGTCTTTCCTAATTAAAGTGGAAAAGGGGTGTTGTTCTCAACAAACCTAATAACTTCAAATTCTTCTTCAGTTGCAGTTTCATGAGCAGTCATAGGTATATTAGTAACTCTTCCACATAGGTTTATCATCTTTCCTTTAAACAAGCCTATCCTTCCCAATGAAGGTTTCATAGTAGGCTTTCCCAAAATTTCCCAATCGCTTTCTGGCATAATATTCACATGTGTTTCTTCATCCAATACACATTCTATGTTGAAGTCTTCTATTCTTGTAACTATGCGATGGTTTTCTTTCAAGATATCTGAAAAAATTACATCCTTGTGGTCATTCATTGCTTCTTTTAACTGTACTAACATAGTCTGATCTTTCTCTGATTATTTCTCTTTTTGATTTACTAACAGATCCTTAGTTTCTTGACCTTCTTTATAGTTTTCTTGTCTCATGTTCATCTTTTCAACTTTAGCAATCATTATTGGGAAATCCTCAACCTCATGACCAATAGCTTTACAACAAATGCAAATAGGACCTATACYAGGGAATTCCTTAGCAAGATGTGCCGATCTTATGCAATTATAACACAATGTTAATCCTCTTTTTATTTTAAACGATCCCCATACTCTCCTGTACTGTGCACTAGGATAACAATGATGGACCTGCMATCTGCAAAAATTCCTTCTAGGTTCYTGCATCCATTTATTAGTCCAACAATTCTTTCTATGCATAGGAATAACATATTTTTCTCTATTTCTATCAAATTTATTCAGATCAACTCTTTCTTCTAACTGTGCCATAGTTTTYAGACTAGGAAAAAATATATCAAACATACCTATATTCATAATTTTGAAGCAAAACTTTCTACTTATATTACCTTTACCAGAGAACCAAGCTTTAAGATTGTACCTCTTTCTTTCAGATCCAGTTTCTTTCTTAGTACAGAGCTTCGCAAATCAAGTAGAATATTGCACACTACAACAACAGTTCTACGCACATATATTTCTCTTTTCTTCATTTTACAGCAATCACAGTTTCACGTCTCGACAACAGAACCATTTGTTGGCATAGGGGCATACCCAGGGTTCAATGCTTCAAAAACGCACCAAAAAAACCCTAACTACTGACCCTTTCGGAAACATCTGTGAAGCAGATGAAGTCTCACCCGAGGTAGAGGCAGGGGGGGTTGCAGGACTCAGGTGTCTACAACCAAGATGGGACACAGATCTATGATTATAGCACTTAAAATATCACTTAGCCAACAATATGCATTATGTTATGAGTCTTATTCACATTGCAGATAAAGCCCTTAAAACCTCTTAGCACATGGCATTAGTTCATGTCTAGCATTCATTTACACCATTAAGCACTAAGATACAACATAATATGCATTCATTATAACAATGCTAAGCATAAATTACATAAGCAACATCACAAAAATCACATCAAGACACAGGATATACGTGGTTCACCCCAGTGTGGGGCTATGCCCACCAACTTCTTCTTCTTCTTTAGTAGTCTTCGATCTTCTTACATTCATCTGCTCCTGTGCACAAATCCACAGAGCCAAATCCGTAGTGGACAGGTGATCTATGCACAACGCACTAGATGCACCTTCCCAAAATCAGGTCAAGGCATAGAGCCAACCCCTTAATAGCACAAAGCCTTACTTTACACAACCAGATTGCACAAAGCACTTTCAATCTCTTACACTAAGCCAAACATACTGTGCACATAGCTAAAAATAAATATCGATCTACTACATATCTCTTAGATACTTCTTATTTATACATTTACGAAGAGGCCTAAACATGGGTAAACCCATGGGCCGCCATCCCTTAACTTGTTACATAAACCCTAAAACCCTTTTCTGGGTCCACAAGCCCGCGAAATGAGTGATATCCCGCGATATCCGCTTTGCTTAGGTGTTCCATCTTCGAACATCCTGTTGAAGTCCCAAAAGTGGTCCAACACGACCAATGTTTCCTCAAAACTTGGTCAAGGGCCAACACTCATGGTATTCCTTGCAAAAGTTACACCAACTACAAGGCATGATAACTTTAGGCTAAAAATTATTTTCATTTGGATTTCTAAAGGGGGGTGCAGAAGAACATGAAGCTCCAGGGGTAAGAGAGGAGACATTTCCTTTTCTCTCATATGATATCATTCAATTATTGATGTCGTGTACAAGTTGTAAGAGGGCGTACATGTCTTTTTATTTAACTGAGTCTCCCTTGGGAGGACCTATTCTTTCAAGCTGTTCTTCATACTCTAAAAAAGTATGCAGAGAAGAAACGAGGTTATCAATGGATTTTCCCTCAATCCTATGATGATAGGGGGAAATAAATTCATTATAATAATGCATGAAAGCATCTTGGTTCTAAGGTCGAATGAGTTTAGGGATTTGATTGTATAACTTGGTGAAACACAAGTTGAAGGACTGGATAGTCTCACCATCCTTATAAGTGATGTTATTGTATTCCCATAACTGATCGACTGGGCTTTTGGATTGCCCATAGGTATATTTGAACCAATATACTAAATCCTCCCAAGTATATAAAACCTTAGGAGGGAGATTGAAGAAATCAGCTGCAACCTTCCCTTAGAGGGAATTCACAAATAAGTTCATACAAGTATCGTTGTCATTGGCTCCAATGTTGTGACAGGAATTAGAAAATGCCACCAAGTGTTCATTCGTAGTGACAATGTTATTCCTTGAAAATGAAGGGATATTCTCTTTGAATTTAAGAAGTGGAATAATAGCAGGTGCCAGGTTAAGAGGGGAGGAAACATGCCACAGGGTGGTTGTAGCATCTTCTTCAAATTGAAAAAGCCCATAATTTTTAACGACTTTGGCGGGGTTTGTGGTAGGTTGGATAGGGACTTGGTGACTATATAAGCTACCAATCAATGATGAATCTGAATATTGTGATGAAGAAGAACCTCTAGTGCCACCAGAGCCACCACTAGATGCCATCTTGTGAATGATAGGTAGGGAAGAGAAAGAAGAACTAGATGAGTCAGACAATGTTCTCCTTAGTGCACTTTGTTGGGTTGATAAAAAAACCTTCCTTCTTACTATTTCAGCAATAAGATTGATTTATCGTGATAAACCTCTTCTTCTCCTAGAAAAACGAGGGTCTAAGGACATGAAAAGAAGATCAAAACTGAAGGAAAAGGAAGGCTATGGCTTATTCCTAAGTTGTATTTTCCTGGATTCCCAATGTTCTTGGGTACTTATGTCTTGTTCAATTGCTGCCTATGAGTGATTAATATCAACCCGAGTATTAGCAGTGTCTAAGATGGTATTAAATAAGTTTAAGGCAATGCTGGTCTGATCTTGAAGACCGAGCTCAATATTAGGTTGCCTTGCAACAGGAACAATCATTAAGAAATGAAACAGTCAAAGAATCAATATCAGAAAAGTAGATATATTCAATGATAATCAAGCATAAAAATAAACCGGAGAGATATGGAAGATCTCCCTAGTATGGTCTCCAAATAAATGTTGAGGAAAAGATATGAAATAATCTTACTCAAGTATTTTCATATCTCACTTGGCTAAGGAAATATAGACGTGAATATCACCCTATGTTTATAGCCTCAAAATTTGTTTCATAATCCACAAGTATTAGTACAAGGGCTTAGGATGATTTTTTTATAAATAAAAGATTCCCGAAAAATTCAACATTTTATACAATTTTCTGAATATAACAGATGCAAAAGTAAATGTGGAGACAAAATAAAAAATACCAAGTCACAATTTAACAAAGATGAGATAGAATAGAAATCACTTATTTCATTCCAAGAAATCAAAAGAATAGTTCTCTTTACAAAACTCCCTGAGGGATTTTGGACCAAAGTCAAACTTATATGTCCCCAATGAAAACCATACAAAAGGACTTCTGACATAAAGTAAAATCTGAACTTTAAATTTGCCACTTTTGGAGGCAATTTTCCCTTTGTTGCTATTGTCTCCCTTTGATTTATCTAAAATAGCCTTAGGCTGTGTGGAGCCTTTAGGCTTGATCTCACTGATAACATGAGAGAATTCATCTCTCAATTTCATGCGGGATGCAACTGATTTGGCCGAATCACTTGAGGGAGAAGAGGGGGAAAAAACAACTTTTGATTTATCATGTGTACAATGGGCTTTGATTTTGAGTCTCTTGTTTGCGTGGGAAGATTGTACAGGTGAGTGTGTAGGGGAAATTTGGACAATTGGGTTAACCGATCGAGGAGGAGCGGGTAGAGAGAGATTGGGCCAGCCATAATGTTGGGAGACTGTTGGGTGGACAATCTCTTTCCATCTATCATTTTCAGGGACTTTATGTTGTAATGAGACATGAGGGGGAACTGGGATACYAGGGACATGCTGAGGTTGGAAGGGAGGCCTTTCTGGCCTAGGTTGGACTGCCCCTTGTCCAATCCAGTTGAAAAATCTAGTTTGGAAGAGATGGTTTAACTCTTGTGGATCTGCATCAAAATGTATCAAAAATGTTGGCCTTCTATGGCCTCTATTCCAATTTCCTCTTCCCCTGTTATTTCGGCCATGGATTCCTTTGCTGAAGAAGCTCATTCCTATATGTAACATTTATTAGCAACTAGCTTCTTAAACAAATTATACATGACATATCTTTAAATATGAAACAAAGTTTGGCTCAACAACACATCAGACTCATGCAATCCAATCCATAAAAATCGTTTAATACTTGTCAATGAGCAGGGGGTGAATAAGGGTTCTGGGATATATGAGGGGTTGTATTGAGTGAAAAGTGATAAAATGAAAGGGAGTAGATCATGATGGATTCTCAACAAATCATCAAACAATCAACTGTATTGTAATAACAAAACATATCAACTATAACCCATCTCTGTGTAATCCTTCAATTGCTATAATACAAAGTTTCCATTTAATTATAATTTAATTTTAAGAACATGGCGTGCAAAGTGAATCTGGGAATGTGAGGGGATTCGTAATGTGCAAAAAAGTGAGAGAATGGCAGGGAAGTTAATGGATACTGTTCATAAAACAAATTAAGTAATCAATAATCATAACTTGTACTAAAATCAATCCAAAAAATACCAACACCACACCAACAATTACTGTGTATCAAATTGTTCATTGTTCCAACATTTAAATTTCCCATAATTTCTTAATTCCTAAAAGTTTGTGAAATCATGCCCATAATCGAAACAAACTTCCCATTTCAATAGTCTTGTTAAGAAAACACTGATCTTTTATTTATTTTCCTTCCTTTAAAAAAAGAAAAATACACATCAATATGTTCGACCTCTATCCCATAATGCATTGTTGTAATAATCATTATCCACTATCTACCAATTTACAATCAGGCTTAATTAGAATATACATAGGTCCCCCCTTTTTCTTTAAATACGAACAAAATTCCAAAATATGCCCGATTACACAGAGTCTTCATCATATCAATCAAAAAGGTGTTGCAACTAAAACATAGTCAACATAAAACCCGAGCCTTATCACTGTTGGTATAACCATTGATAATCTATATGATGATCCAATAATATATACGAGGTGAACATATCCAATTACACATAGGAGCCCTTTTTAAAATTAGCCATAACCTTGATTGGGCCTAGAAAACACACAAGTGTTTCCAATTTCAATCAAGACCACACTAGTTAAAAAACCATAATGAAAGGAGACAATTCTTGACTATATATAATTCACTGTTCCCATTATAAATGTTCAACCAATTTTATCATAAAAATATGAGACAGGGACTCGTGAAAAACCTCCATAACCATTCCACTGATAAAGTGATATTTGAAAACCAAGAATGTTCCCGAAGGGATCAAGGACATTTTGAGATTAAAATCAGGCTCTGTCAAAAACAAATGTAGGGAGACAATCAAGAGCGCGCTCATATTTTAACAATAGCACAAAGAACTAGAGGTATTTAGAGACTTATCAACCACAGGTAAAATACCTTTCTATGAATACAAAATAGTAAGCCATAGATTCTTCTTATTACACCCAGTCTAGGAAACATAACCAATAGTTAGCCACCGAAGAAAGCAATGACGAGTAGGGTAAAAAAAAGCCAGTGCACATTGTGTGTTTCACGCTTCTAGAGGAGAGGCAAAGATAACTGAATAGTGAAATTTATTCAAAGAGAACACATAGATATAACCCCTTTGTCCATTTTCTTAAGATCCGAACAACCTGACAACAATACCAGTGAGGACACATAATGCCGAGGTATAACTTATATCACCCCACAACCATACAATACAAATTAATGTTATGGCCACCTGAAGACTGGATCTTGGGATACTTCGGTGAAAGGAATATAATAATGAGCCCATTACCATGAATCTAGGTTTTAATAAATTACACATGATCCAGGTGGATATCGGTGGCCACCCCCCTTTTCCAACTCGCTCAAAACAATTTTCTGGCAATTTTGGCATTTTACTATTTTTAGCAGTTTTAACTTCCAGGGCCATTTTGAGGGCCTAAATGAAGGTTTTTTGGGATTGAGCTTCTCAATAATTGCCAAAGGCTTTATTGAGCCCCCAAAATGAATATCCTCAACGATACCTTTCCAACAGGCTATCGTGCGCCTAAAACAGAGATCGTATGCAAAAGTTACGACCTCAGGAAGTTGATGTAGTGACTTACCCAAACGAGGCCCAGATGACTTTTGGCGCTTCATCTCCTAGGGTTAGGTTTTTGGATGTCTAGGGTTTTTGAAATTCTTGTTTATTGTAAAAATTCTTTCAGAGCCTGATTGTAATCATCTTCTTGTGAATGAGTGCAACCATCACATCTCTTCTTAGAGATAACCCACCACCATTCCAACAAGCTTGTTTTCCGCTGCATTTTACAGTTTCAGCTTATTTTGTTATTGAATAGAAAACCAGTTTTACTGTATCTCTATTATTCCATGATAATCATATTTTAATAATATGTATTCATTTCATTCTGCTCATAAAATACGGATCAGTGGTATCAGAGCGGTATGCTCCTTTTCATATTAATGCATGTCCCCAACGAGGCCAGGGTACAAAGAATTGGGTCTTGAGCTTGTTTCTCTACCGAAAAAAATCTCTTGCACACCCAAGCGACCTCTCATGGAAGGAGAAAATAAAGATGACGGGACAAGAGATCCTTTCAAATTTTTTCTTGAGGAAGCCCTCATGCAACAGAGGAACACGATGATGGATAGTTTCATGCAAATCCTTCGGCGACCACCAACATGCAACACATCTTCCTTGAGCGGAGGCACCGCCCCCTTCAAGGTACAAATCAAATTCTATATTCCTATATTTGAAGGTCAGATAGACACATATGTTCTAGACAAGTGGTTGAATCTACTAGAAGGGTATTTTTTTGTCCATAACTTTTCAAATAGAGAAAAGATTACTTTTTACTCCTCAAAGTCATTCCCCATGTCAAAGATTGGTGGGAAATTTTCTTTGAGCAAAAGGAAACAGAGGAAACCTCATTATTTATAGTCATGACCACCTGGGAATCCTTCAGGGATGTTATTAAGGAACAATACTACCCTGTCATAATTTATGACGACTTGTATACCAAATGGACCACACTGCGGCAAGAAAGAGACCAAGTAGTGCCAGAGTTCACAAATATCTTCCATACATTGCGCACCAAGATGGGTATCAAATATTCATAGTGACATATGGTGATCAAGTATTGCGGTGCTCTGCATAGATACATTCATACCGAAATGGAATTTCTGGACATCTCGTCCTTGGGCGTGGCCTACTGATATGCCATCAAAATCGAGCAGAAGCTCAAACAAAAGACGTGGAAATTTGGGCCTGGGAACCCCTCACAGAAGCTAGGAAGGGGTGGCCCCAAACCATAGAAAAAAGGATAGAGAAAAGATGGACAATATCATGACAACCAGTCCAAGACGTAAGAAAAGAAGAACACCGAAAGGACAAAGAAAGATGTTGGGAAGTGGTGTGACTTCCATAAGATCCCTTGGCATAACACTGCTGACTGCCGCTCAAAGCAGTCATCGATGGTCAAAGTGAAAGCCTATGAATCATATGCAGGTTCTGACTTTGAGTCAGAACCAGAAAGGGGAAGATAGATCATTGACGTGGAACCCAGTGCCACCGTTTCTACCACCAATCTCCAGCCTGGTGAACCAGACAGACCAGAAGAAGGAGAGCGCCTCTTCCATTCATAGATGTGGGTAAAAGGCACCCTGCTGCACTTCATCGTTGATAGTGGTAGCCATAAGAACCTCATCTCAACAAAGGTCATCAAGAGGTTGGCCTTGCCAACAACATCACACCCACAACCCTACACCATTGGATGGCTCTGCCAAGGAAGCGATATCTTCATCAGCTAACAGTGTTGACTGTCGTACGACATCAAGCCCTTCAAAGATGAGGTATTGTGTGATGTTTCTCCTCTCGAAGTTTGTAATTTTCTTTTGGTCCAACCTTATTTATGGAAATGTCATGTTGTATATGAGTCTAGGACTTGTAGTTTTATTATTACTTTGAACAAGAAATTGTACAGGATACCTGAGGCAGTCCCTCCTAGTGCTATTTCCTTGATCTCTCTCCAAGCAATGCAAGAAGGTCATCTCTCAGACTAGGAAATTTGTCTTCTTCGTGATTTGCTCTCAAAGTGAGAGAAAGATTGCAACCATATCTAGGGCCTCCACGACCGATCTCTCCACACAACAT
>SNQJ01S0062743.1:64840-87641 GCA_010110895.2 Picea sitchensis
AGGTCCCAATAAAACAAAAATATTTATGGAAGACCACCTTCATGTCAAAAGAAGGTATTTTTGAATGGTTGGTCATGTCCTTTGTTTTGAAAAATGCTCCAACAACTTTTATGAGGATGATGGATGATATCCTATGACCTTTCACCAATAATTTTGTAGTGGTGTATCCGGATGAAATCCTCATCTATAACAAGACTTGGGAAGAACACTTGCAACATATTCAACAGGTTCTACATACCTTGCGATAGCACAAACTATATGAAAACTTGGAAAAATGCTCCTTCGGCATGGAAAGGGTCCATTACTTAGGCTACATCGCTGATCAGAATTGTGTGCATGTGGATCTAGCCAATATCCACGTCATCCGTGATTGGTCATCCCCAACCACACTCACTGAACTTCAAAGCTTCTTGGGCCTCACTAATTTCTATCGTAGGTTCATGTTGGGATTCTCTCATATCGTATGGGCCCTCAGCCAAGTAACTAGGGGTGGCGGTAAGGAAAAATTTATGTGGGGTCTGTCCCAACAACAAGCCTTCGATGACTTGAAGAATCATTTTTTCTCATCCCCAGTAATTTCATTATCAGACCTGCAACATCCCTTTGAGATCGAGACAGATGCTTCAGACTATGCTGTGGGTGCTATTCTTACTCAACACGGCCACCCCGTGGCATATCATAGTGAGACATTATCAAATGTTGTCCATAAGTACCCTACCTACGATAAAGAAATGTACTCCATTGTGAAAGCTTGCTACCAATAGAGACATTACATTCTTGGGAAGGAGACAATAATCCACATTGATCACAAGCAACTATAGTTCATGCACATGCAAGGAAAATTGTAGAATGACCACCATCAGAAGTGGTCTACATACTTACATTAGTTCCACCTCAACATCAAGTATAAAATAGGAAGTACAAATGATTTTTTGATTGCCTCATCCGACCTCCATTCGCGACACTCACCACGGTGCTATACTCTTGCGGCCACGAGACATCTTGATGGACCCACCTCTACGAGACAGACCTTGAATTCTCCACCACCTACCAAATGTTGGGTGTGAAATCAGTGGTCACTAATTTCCATCTTCAAGATGGGTTGTTGTGTCATTTGAGACATCTTTGCATTCCATCAAGCGAGCATGAGAAGCTGATTTGGGAAGCTCACTACAGTGGGGTGGTAGGACACTTTGGCATTGAAAATATAGTGGCAGTGTTGCAGAAACATTTATACTGGCTGAAGCTTCGAAAGGATATCGACAAGTATATTAGGTCTTGCACCGCGTGTGCTATTGTCAAACCGACCACTAAGAAATAGGGATTGTACACCCCTCTTCCTACTCTTGACAGGCTGTGGGAATCCATCTCAATGGACTACATGTCGAGTCTCCCGTCCACTAAGAGGGGAAATGACTGTGTTTTTGTGATTGTTGATCTCTTTTCCAAGATGACGATCCTAACCGCCTACAAGAAGAACATCACAATAGAAGCCACTGCCAAGCTCTTATTTGAATGCATATGGGTACATTTTGGGATCCCACAAACCATTATCTCATACCATGATAGTCAGTTCCTCAAAACATTCTCGTTGCCTCTGGTCACTGCTAGATATCAAGCTCACCAAATCCACTTCCTTCCACCCGCAGACAGATGGCCAAACTGTGGTCATCAATCAGATGATCGTACATATATTTTGCATGTACAATTCAAAACACCCCCGTACATGGGATGAGAGTCTTCCCTATGTCCAACATAGCTACAATCGAGCCCTACATAGCTAAACCGACCACAACCCCTTTTAGGTGGGGTTGGGATTCCAACCATTGGGCCCCATGGATGTTGCACTACCCTTGGTGACCACCCCGACCGACTCGTCCCCTGATACACCATAAGTAAAAAAATCCACCCGGTTCATTGAGCGGATCCAACACATCCGCCAATAGGTTCAGGATATTCTATAGAAGTCTAATTCCAAGTATAAGCAGCGCCATGATCAACATCGGGTGCCACATAAGTTTCAGGTGGGAGACAAAGTTTGGTTTCACTTGTAGAAAGAACGCCTTACAGGGCCCCATCAAAAGTTTCTCCCACTCCACTATGGTCTGTACACCATCACCAAGGCTGTGGGTGACAATGATTTTGAGCTCAAAATTTCCCCTTTCCTTGGCCTACACCCAGTCTTCAACGTGGCTCTCCTTTAGCCATATTTGCCACCATTACTGGACACCTCAGAGATATCAGAGTAGTTGAAACCAAGAGATCTCAACTTTGACAACATGCAACAAGAATCCAGTGATCATATTGTGGACACACAGATCAAGGGCACTCGACAACAAAGGATCCAACTTTATCGAGTCGTCAAAGCAGGGCAACTCCTGCACCAAGGCAAGTGGCTTACCCGAGGCCAAATTCAACAAACATTTCCTCATTTGATGGGGGAACTCAACACAATGGATACCATTTCTTCCTAAGGAGGGAGAATTGATCCAGGTAGATATCGGGGTCACCCACCTTTTCCAACTCGCTCAAAACAATTTTCTGGTAATTTTGGCATTTTACTATTTTTAGCAGTTTTAACTTCCAGGGTCATTTTGAGGACCTAAATGAAGGTTTTTTGGGATCAAGATTCTCAATGATAGCTGAAGGCATCATTGATACCCCAAAATGAATCTCCTCGATGATACCTTTCCAACATGATATTGTGTGCCTAAAACAGAGATCGTATGCAAACGTTACGACCCCAAGAAGTTGATGTACTGACTTACCCAAACAAGGCGCACATGAATTTTGGTGCTTCATCTCCTAGGTTTAGGATTTTAGATGTCTAGGTTTTTTGACATTCCTGTTTATTGTAAAAAGGCCTTAATAGCCTGATTGTAATCATATTCTTGCGAATGAGCTCAGCCGTCACATATCTTCTCAGAGATAAGCCGCTACCATTCCAACAAGCTTGTTTTCCACTGCATTTTACAGTTTCAGCTTATTTCGTTATTGAATAGAAAACCAGTTTTACTGTATCTCTATTATTCTGCGTTAAGCATATTTTAATAATCTATATTCATTTCATTCTTCTCATAAAATCCGGATCAACATAGCAACCGAATGGCAATCCAAATGCGACTAGATAATGGTTACAATCATGAATGTGAGGGAACAATCGACGATAATACATAGAACAAAACCCTCCGCCATTAATACAGAGCGATATGTAACACATTTACTTATTATACATAGAGATACATTATGATATTAAACCGACCAAGAAACCAATCAATGCACAAATTAAACAAAACCCAATTCTTTTTCTTGCAATCCGAAACATTTTACAGTGATCACAGAGAAAAATATCACAAATTTACACAGTCAAAATTATCAGGAACACACAAAATCCAAGCATCACTGAGCCATTATTTGTTCATACATAGAGAATATTTCATGGATGGAGAGAAAAAGAACCATACCTGTAACAAAACACTTAAAAGGGTGAGTTGGCCGAGCCTTCTTCTTTCCAAGAGCCTGTAATGCGAAGCTTCACAAGCAACAGACCAAAAATGCAACAAGGAAAAATGCGAGGGTGACGGACGATAGGGGGAGTATGGAGTGATGTGTAGTAAATGCACATCGATTCCATCTCCTTTCCTATTCAATTCAAAGTATGAGACAACCAAACATTCACCAATCAATTAAACCATGTATTAAATGCCCAAACATTTGAAATCTATGATAATCTCCTTTGCATAGTGCACCACCCAAACATTTACATGTTAACCCTTGCCAAGTTCTATGCCATCATACATATTTCAATTCTATATGCGCCCAAATAAATCTAATGAAAATTGCATAGCCACTAACCAACCATAATATAATAGTTAGGACTAACACTAACATCTTTGTATTTTTCCATTCGAATTTGCATATAACCCTTTACCATAGATCAAACATAGATCCTTGCCCTTAAGATTTTTTTCATAGGTTTTCTTTCTTTGTTTTGATTATGTTATCACTAACATATCTCTTGTGTATACGTGTCTAGGTAATCAATCACAATGATTAGTGACATGGTTAAATCATAGCAATTGCAATACATGCCCAACATAACAAAAATGTTTTTAATTGTAGAAGCATTCCATAAAATGCATCATCCACCTGTTACTATGTCAAAATGAAACCAAGACTGCATTTTCAACCATGTAGGACTATGTAAGCAGCATCAAAACAACAACAGAAAAATGTGTGATATGTCTATCCTTGTGCCTCTAGTCTACAAGGGGGTCCCACCTACTAGTATTATATTATTAGAATAGTTAAATAATAGGTCTTTAGAAATACTTTGTGGGTGGAATTCATCATTTCGATTTTAATTGTCAACACGATGTAATACCCATGAATGGGCATGTTCCCAACATGGTGTCCATAGGTTGGTACATTGATTGATACCTATTGGCAGGTTTTTTCCCAACATAGTGTTCATAGGTTGGTACTTTTTCCCCAGCTTCATCATAATAAGTTGGTGTTTTAACTTCTATATGATGTCCAAAGGCTGGATACATGTCCCCCAAGCTTTGGTTCATCCGCTGACTCTTCTTATGCACTCGCTTAGATTCCTGGTTACTAATAGATATATGTTCACCAGAGAGGGAGGAAGAAAGAGGACCAACTGATATAGGAAGAGGAAGGGAAGGTTTAGGTACCAAATCTTGTGGAAGATGAGACTCTGCTAGAATAAGTGACATGATGTCACCTAGTGTTTCAGTGGCATATGGGCTAGGCACGACCCAAGGATCGTTGCACCATAACCATAATCATATTTAACATGGAAACCTCATATGGAGGATCAGGGGGAGGTAAGGGAAAAAATATCATGAGTGTCAAATTCTTGAGGAGACCTACCCCCATACTTTCATACTTAAGATGGGACTTTCCCAGGAAAGGGATATTATTCATTGTAGAATTATTGAGATCTGGTGTGCCATAATTAAGTTGGTCAACAATCACAATTTTCCTTTGATGGTGAAATTTCAAAATGTGAAAGATTGAAGAAACGATGAAAGTATTCACATAGAACCAACCGCAACCAAGAAAGAAATTATAATCTAGGGGTGCATCAACCACTTCAATGCCGATAGAAATGGTTTTTCCCTTTAATTCCATAGAGAAATATTGCAAGATTTTGTAAGGTTGGAAATCATGTCCATCAAACTCTTTAAGGGTGGTAGGATACTAGTGAAGTTTAGGAGAACCAATGACTCTCCAGTAGGACAAAGACATGACACATGCCTCATCCAAAATAATGAGATGAATGTTCTTCCCACAAACCATAGCGTGAATTTGGAATTCCAGTTGGTGGGAGAGCCTCAATTTAAAATAGTCAAGATGAAACATAATCATATTTGATGCATCTGGATCCATATCTCCAATGGATGAAAAAAGGCTTCTATATTGACTTGGACAGTTTTATAGAACTTCAAGCGTCGACATAGCACAAGGTGCTTGCGCCAAATATGTTGAAATTATTACTTCAATAGCTAGGTACTTTTTTATAGAGTGATTTCCTTACTGCAATCAAATTATCATCTCACAAAACAATAATACACTACTGCAATATTTAACCCAATATAATGCAGTGGAAGCATAAACTAGGAAACCAAATCAAGCACACATGAACACTAGAATTTTTAGGTAAATACCCCTAGAAAAACCTTAGAGGGAAAATAAATGATGAGAATGATTTTATTATGCTAAAAGTAAGGCTCTCGTAACAAGGATAATGACCCACTGATAGAAATGTATCCACATACTAAGTTGGAAAGGTATGACCTACTGTATAACCAATTATGGCATGTTTTTCTAGGAATAAATGATTGTCTCTTCAGTGACTCACGAATATTCGTCACTTGCCCCACTATGAACTGTGGATGTTTGTGATTGTCTCCACTGCGACCCATGGATGTGTATGGAAAAACTATATGGAAAGCTCTGTAATATCCAACACCCTCTTGTAGCTTCCTTCTACTAAAACCCACTTGCATATGACTCTTTTCTCTCTTCTCCTTGTCATGCATGATCTCTAGATGAAGGTCCTTCTTCACCTATCCAATATCTTGAACCTATTTCCTTTGTGATCCAATACTATGTGTCGAATCCCTCAACAACTATCAAGTGTCTCTCAAACAAGTGTGATATAAGAACTCGAGTAGAGGTCCTTCTCTACTCCTGAGTGTGACCTTGGAGACTCCAGACTAGCAAAGGTCATCCTTTTCTATTTGTGTGAATTGTATCTCTCTCCTTCTCCTAGCCTTGCTTTTATAATCATGAGTTACAATCTATTTCTAATCTCCAAAGTGATATATGGTTGAGATTACTTCTCACACTCACTTTAGATTTAGATTACATGTTGCATGCTAAGTACTTTTAGCATGTTTCTTAAATAACTCAATTAACTTATTACATAATTAATTAATAAAAGAAATTTTCTTTAGTAATTTCGTTAATTGAATTAAATTCAAGAGTAGAATTATTTGGACGATTTCCACACGTCTAGACAGATAGACCTATGCAGAAATACTTGTCTGATGCTACCACTAACATCAACACTCCCTCTCAGTGAGGAAGTTATTTCTCGAAGAGCCACTTGGAACTGGTTTTTCCTCCAACTCTGGCACAATGTCACACACATCATCCTGCATTCTGACATTCCTCCAACCATGCTAATCAACTACTCCCTGAATACTAGAAGTATCAGAATCGATGATGCTACATATCAATGCCACAAATTTTGAAAACTTTGTCAAAGGTATTCTCTCCCKCAATGTGCTCCTAGAAGCTTCTTTCTCCTGAGCATCCATCAATGTCATATGATACCAAATTAGTCTCCTGACATAATTAGAAGGTGATAAATCCCTATTCCCCTCTGAAGGTTTAGTCCCCACACTAGAAGTCTGTGAATTCTGYTCATCCTTCAACTGTTCAYCCTTTGAAGCCTCTTGTTCCTCATCCTATGTCACTGACATCGATCTATGATTCAAKATTTTTCTTGGATCTTGTTATAGGTTGGCCTTGCAAATTGTATAACCTGCCTTATCTGACACCAATTCTCACTCTTGTGTCAGGGATAGCTCCCTTTGAACATATGAGTACTTTCCMTTTATGAAAAGTAACTACAAAACCCATGTCCTCCAAAACTGAATCTGAGAGCAAGTTGTTCTTTAGTTCTGGTACATAAAGCACATCCTAGGCCTCTAACGAAGCTCCTGAATCAATTTAGAACATGATAGTTCCCTTCCCATTCATTGCATACTTTTCATCATCACCAAGTTCCACATGGGCCCTAAGTCCTCTATCACACTACTGAAGAGCTCTCATGCTTCTAGCTCTAGTTGATTTTATTAAAATAAAATCTTGGGCTCCCTTCCTAGGATAATGGTTCTCCCGAGGAATAATACAATGCAACAAATATCCTACCTCAATATAATTGCTTCGATATTGTTGGATTTTATCTCCTTTGTCACCCCTTTGATCCTTTCCTCGACTCCTCCCCTATGCACTTGGACGAAAGTCCTTCTCCATCCAATTCAATGAGATTTCCTATCTCACTCTGTGTATATTTTCTATCTATTGAGAAACAATCAATACCTAGAACCAAGAACCTCTGCTTCTATTGTATGACCATGTACCTACAAGAACTCTATTGTTTCCTTACTAGCTTCTCTTCTCCTCTGGACTAAATGGATCTCTAGGTGAAATTTCTTCTTCACCCTGTGCTAAGATCTCTATGAGAAAAAGTCATTCTTTTCTCTATCTATGAGTTCTCATGTGGCTCATATCTCTAGATGGAAGTCCTTATCCACCTATATGATATCTTCATGTTGATTTCTTGAATTCATGCTATTTATTAGAAAACCACCTTACTTAAACTTCCTCTGTACTTTCCTATACCCATAAATCAGTTCTTTGATTTATGTCTACCAGTTTAAAGACCCGCTAAGATCTCCTACAAATCTGACTGTTCTACTACAAAATAGAGTGGATATGTGCTTAGTATTTCAAGAACCCACCTCGACACTCCTAATCCCATATATCTATTGTTGTAACCATAGATATGAACTTGATATCTACTATGGTCACTTAGATCTCATAGATCTGTTGATACTATGTGCACTTTGTTTCCCCCCAGAGCAACCTTGCTCTGATACCATGTTGAAATTATTCCTTCAACACTTAGGTGCTTTGTTATCTAGTGATTTCCTTACTGCAATCAGATTAGCAACTCACAAAACAAAAATAGACTATTGAAATATTCAACTCAATATAATGCAGCGAAAGCATAAACTAGGAAACCAAATCAAGCACAAATGAACACCAAAAGTTTTGGGTAAATACCTTTGGAAAAACCCCGAAGGGAAAACTAGTGTTGAGAATGATTTTATTATGCTAAAATCAAGGCTCCCATAATAGGGATAATGGCCCAGTGATAGAAATACAACTGTAGACTAACCTGGATAGGTATGACCTACTATACAACCAATTCTGGCATGCTTTTCTATACATCCGCGACTGTCTCTTCAATGACCCATAGATATTAGTGACTTGCACCACTGTGATGCATGGATGTTCGCAACTTTCTCCATTGTGACCCATGGATGTGTATGGAAAAAATGTACTGAAATATCCATATGCTCCAACACTCTCTTGTGGATTTCTTCTACTCAAACCCATCTGCGTATGCCTCTGTTCTCTCTTCTCCTTGACTTGTATGATCTCTAGATGAAGGTCCGTATTCACCTATCCAATATCTTGAACCACTATCCTTTGTGATCCAATACTCTATGTCGACTCCATCAACACTTGTCAAGTGTCTCTCACACAAGTGTAATACTTGGTCCTCTTGAATCATCGTCCTTTGTGATCCAAGCACTTGAGTAGAGGTCCTTCTCTACTCCTGAGTGTGACCTTGGAGACTCCACACTAGCAAAGGTCCTCCTTTGCTATCTATGTGAATTGTATCTTCCTCCTTCTCCCAGCCTTGATTTTGTAATCATGAGTTACAATATATTTCTAATCTCCAAAGTGATCTATGGTTGAGATTACTTCTCACACTCACTTTAGATTTAAATTACGTGTTGCATTCTAAGTAATTTTAACATGTTTCTTAAATAACTCAATTAACTAATTGCATAATTAATTAATAAAATCAATAATTCATTTAATTAAAGTAAGTGCAAGAGTAGAATCCTTTGGACGATTTCCACACAT
The DNA here is from genome assembly GCA_010110895.2 of Picea sitchensis. Lineage (NCBI taxonomy): Eukaryota > Viridiplantae > Streptophyta > Pinopsida > Pinales > Pinaceae > Picea > Picea sitchensis. Next base: position 74,096 of record SNQJ01S0062743.1, read on the forward strand.
CTAAACACAAACCTGTGTGGAACTACTTGTCCGATGCTACCAATAACATCAAAAAAATGTTCAACAATGTTGTAGTTTTGAGAAATGAGGGCACTTAGATTAAATATCGATTTTCAAATTGTTCCCTTGGGTGGGCGCAACACTGCGTTAACAACAAGACTCTCGATCTGAAGAGGTGTGGAAAATGGAGGAGGAGTGGAAGTGGAGGGCTTATCAATAACACCTCCATTAGCATGATTTTATGGCGGCATGTCATAAGTATTATCTCTGGTCGTTATACTAATCATCTCCTTACACATAAAAACCTGAGCGGCTTGAGGAAGCATCCCCATGGTGGGAATGACCTGCGTTTCCCCCTTGCGGAACAGTAGGATATTTTGCAACAATTGTTGTTGAGTTGGGAAAGGGTCAGTTAACACTATGGGTAGGGAGGTACCCTTAAAAAATTTAATGACTTCCTCACGATGAGGGCAGTATTTCATTTAGTGGTCCTCCATACAAATCATACAGGGAAGCTTAGATTTCCTTTTCAATTGGGTATCAAATTTTTTAGTAGTATCCTATTGGTTAGAAGATTTATTGGATTTACCCTTGTTTTTATTCTTACCTCCAGGTTGCTGAGATGAATTCGAATGGACAACATTCACCTTGGAGGTTTGAACATGAGAGGAAGCAATTTTGGTTTTGGTAATGGAACCCACCATGTCATCGACATGGGAATCTGAAGCAGATCTTGACAGATCATTTGATGGGTGAGGAGCATGAGGGATCATATCATAAAGTTTGTTGGATTGGGAATATATAAAGTACAAATATTGAGCATGACTAATTTCTTTCTCCTCAGTGGCAACACCTCACATGGCGACATCTCTAGCGATGGGTGGAAACAATGACTTGGTAAATCAATCTACCAAGAGTTGGTTTGGAATAGCGGCTTTAATCAATTGTTGTCACCACCTCCATTCATGAATATGATCATATATGTGAGTGGAGGTGGATTTCTTAAGCAAAGTTTAAATCTCTGTACTGGTTTCATACTGAATAGACAATTGGAAATGTGTCAAAAAACCTAGAGCTAAAGAGTTGAAGTTGCTAAAGGAATGTCATGGAAGTTCAATATACCATTCCATTGCCACTCCTATGAGGGTTCGCTTTAAAAGTCATAAACGAACGGAATCATCCATCAAAGAGTTCTAAGAACACCAAATATGGAATCATCCATCTCCAAGTCTCTCATCGAATTTTGGGATATCAGAATGTAGTTTGGCAGGGATTGGAGGCCAAAATGAGGCATGCAATATGGGATCATTGGTCAAACATGAAAGATCAGGTATATCTGATGTAGTAAAGAATGGAAGTTGTTGGTTAGCCTGTGGATATTGGTAGTTACCATGTGACATAGGAACACCAGTAGGAACATATACAGGTTGTGATGGGATGGAAAAAAAATTTGTCCTCCCATGTATTGTGTTTGATGGGATGGTCCTCCTATATATTATGAATGACATGAGGGTCCTCCCATGTATTTCAATTGACCCAATGGTCCCCCCATCTACTATGGTTGACTTTTCAACACCCCATGTATTTCGGTTGTCCCGATGGACCTCCCATATACTGTGTTTGAGGGGTTATTGTGTTGGAATCATGAGTTTCATTGATTGCTTGGGAAAATTTCCTTGTTGAGGAATGATCGTCGGATTAGTTTGACCCCAAAAAGGATTTGCAAATCCTGGATATGGTTTGCTAGGATACAATCTCGTAGTAGTGGGAATGGAAGGACCTGCATGAGCGACTTACCCCCAGGTTTTTTTTGTTTCCCCTAGATAGGAGTTTGCCTCATAGTTGAGGGTTGTCCCCTAGCAAAAGGTTTCCCTCCAACTGAAGATTGAACCCTAGTGAAGGGTATATAAGAAATCCCCATTTGTAAAGTTGGATATGTAGGTTGAGTATCTTGTGTAATTTTGGTTGTGTGAACAATTTGATTGCTGGCCATTTGACTGATAAGTGTGAACAATGTTCTCAATAAATAAGAAGAACCAAAAGAAGTGATAAGTGCCAATGAAAATATCTCCGAGTTCATTGGGGGAATCAATATTCCATCTATGTAATCAGAAGATAACCTATTGGCTAAACTGGTCGACAAATGATAAGAAGAATAAGCATAAATAAATCTCATGGGCAATTTCTCAACAAGTAGTGGGCCAAGTGGATTAGTTAAAGGGGTATTTGTGTAAGGTACAACACCTTCTATGAAGGTTGTGACTAGTTCTTCTATGTGTTGGCCACTTACAAGAGCTACACTCCCAGTTTCAAAAGTTTTTTCTTCTACCATTCCTTCATTATAAGAGTCATGTTGAGGTTCGTGAACTTTAGGATCCAAACCTTGCATTCTAGGAAATTTTCGAAGCCCTTGATGATGGTGAAAGTAAAATAATAATCCTTCAGTCCAACTACAAACTCCAAAATCACACACCCCTAAAATTTATCTACAGATAATCAACCAAACAAACAATATGTAAAAGGATATTCCAAAGACAGGATGCCAAGCTGTCAACAAATATATGAGAAGCAGTTACCCTAACCTCCACGTAACATCATTCTCAGTGCAATCAAGCCCCGCTTCACAGGATCGCCCTCCAAGGGAACTAAAAGTGTGATGCGACATATTCTCCAAGTACCGTGGGAAGCCCCCTACAATCACCTCTGTAGATACCTGGAAACTCCACTAAGGTTACCTACTCGTATTTGGGCTCTGGGGGCCGCGGGGGGGGGGTGTGCAGTCGACATTCAAGACTGAATGTATGGGAAGGATTAAAAAGTCCAAATATCTTCTAGAGGATTGAAGGCAAGTGGACCAGTAATACTTCTTAGGAACTCGAATGAATTCAATATTCATGAAGCACCGAGACCAAATGAATCAATAACACTCAAGAAAACCCCCCAATATATGCTCTTACCACTACGATTGGTCAAGCTTCAGAGGGGTAATCTCCATTTCTTTTCTGCATGTGACCTCATGTTTAGCCCTTGTGTTAGAGGGTGTTCCCGACTATTGCTATACGATAGTTGGATTTTGTCACTCTTTAGTGTTCTACAGTCTTGTTTAGTAATCTTGGACAATTTACTCACTTTTCCTAGTCTAAATATTCTAACCCTATGTTATAGCACAAAATTCCACAGCTATGCTTTTGTGCAATGGCCTAACCCTTTCCCAATGCTTTCTAGAATTTTACCTAAAAATTCCTCTCAAGAATCATTTAAAAAACATGCTTTAAGATCATATCCACAAGTTTTCCCTAGTGCAACACATGGACATCCATGCCTTTCCTCACTGCAACCCATGGATGCCTTCATTTTTGGTGAAAAATAAAATAATCTCAGGTTTTTAGGCAAGTTTTTTGGTTGGGCTCATTTCCCAACGAAACTTTCCCGTACATAACATAATTCAACTCCCCAAACCTCTTTGGGAAGATATAAAACAACCATAGAGGTATAAAGAGGACAACACAATTCCCTTAGTGAAAAGTTATGCTACCAGCATATAACAAGCCTCATTTCCCTATATTCTGTAAGAAACATCCCCTTTAGTCTAAAAAATCCTTTTTTAGAGATTATTTCTCCTTTAATGTGACTATAGGGGGTCTCCTTATCCCTATATGAGTCACTAAAATAAGTCTATATCAATTGAGTTGATTCTTGAGGATTCCCAGAGGAGCCCAGACAATTGGCTTCAAGATGGTACCTAAGGATGGACTAGGTTGTAACTTACCTTTTCCACTTGTTGGTAATAGAAGAGATTGTTTTCCCCTAGATTTGTCTTCACTGTACATTTATCTTTATGTTTACTTTGAATATAACTTATAACATGCACATGCTTTTGATTGTATAACTACTTTCATCATAGCCCTAGTTTTGCATCTGTCTTGCAAGTTGATTCCAACCGAAGATTAGGAGCTCTTCAATGAATTGGAGCGGGGATCGAAATCAAATGAGAGAACAAGGTGCACCTTCGTTTATCCTCTCTATCCCTATCTTCTCCTAATTAAAGTAGTTATTTTCTTTAGTTTTTTGTGTGCTTTTCACTGTGGGGAGTTTGTTATCTCTTTCACTTGGTCTTTCTCTGCTATTATTACGACCCACGATCACAGGGGAAAAATCCCTTATTCAGAATTGGTGACTCCACTAGGGATACTCCTAGTTAGTTCAGTTTGGTTGAGGTTTCTTTATTTCTTTCTTTGTCTTTTTCTGTTAGTTTATGAGTCTTTTTTAGATTCTTTTAGCCTCAGAGGACCTATTGTTAAGTTCTGAAGCCCTGTTCTTCTGAGTGGCCCTTTTATTTTCTGACCTTACATGGCTATCTATGTGTTGCATCACTGTAGCCCATGTACACTCGCGAGTTGCATCTCTATATCCCACAAATATACATGAGTTTCTCTAGTAACAGTCGCGAACTTTTGTGAAGTTTAAGTTTTTAAAAAATTCTCTTCTTTTTTGGGTTGAATGCTTGGTTTAATCAGTCACCTGGACTGTCCCGAGTCTTTGTTTGGTGTCTATGTGTTAGGTTATGAATTCTTAATATACATAAAATATTAAAATCTTTGATTAGACTGTTTAGTATAAGGTTATTTAGGTAGACACTGAACACTTTCTATCTTTTTTCCTACTTTTTTCCTTGTTTCAAAAAGAAAAAAATTATTTTCATTCATGTGCTTATTTTTTCTTTTGTAAATGAAAAAGACAAAAAAAATATATGCCTATTTTTTTTCTTCTCATTTATTGAACCCTTTCCTTTCATATTTGCAAGAAAAGAGGTAGTTACTTATCATTCAGGTAGTTTCATTATGCTTTTGTAGTGGTAACCATTTTTAGAAAATAATCCAGTAGTACAAGTTTTGCATCCTTGCATGCATTTTCATCTTAAGGCGATCCAGGTGGATATTGGTGACCACCCACCTATTCCAACTGGGTCCTCTTGTCCTTTTTTGTTCAGCACATTCTTCTATATTTCTTGTAATTGTGGGTTCTACACTTATGGGGTTGTCTGAAGACCCACACATCCTCCAGGTGGATATTGGTGGCCTCTTTCCTAATCCAACTGGATTATTTTGTATGCTTTCATGTCAACACATCTTGTTGTACTTCCAAGGCCATTTTGGGGCCCTAAATGTTGTTTTTTTGGCTCGCCACAGTAAAAATGTAGACAAAGTCAGAGTTTGACGGTGGAATGTGTAGTTGTCTGAAAGAAATTTCCAACGGGCTATCACGTGCCTAAAATGGAGGTCGTATGAAAAATTACGACCCTGGGAAGTTGAGGTACCAACTTACACCAAATTACCCATAGGGGCCCACATGAATTTTGGCATTTCACCTTCTAGGGTTAGGGTTTTGGAATTCATGAGTAATATCAAAAAGGCCTCTGGAGCCTCATTGTAATACATTATGCTCAACAGATGCACGTAGTAGGCTGTAGCCACATATATTCTTAGAGATAACTACCACCATTCGAGCAAGTGTTTTCAGTTCTGCAGTTTTACAGTTTCATCCTATTTCATTATTCAATATAAGATATTGTTCCATGGATATCTGTGTTATTCTTCATATCTTTGTGTTTATTGTATTTAGTATTTTAATTAGTTCGTTCCACTCCTAGATCTAGATCAATGGTATCAGAGCGATCTTCTCTTCATTTATTTTTCTTCGTGCATGTCCCCGACAAGATTTGGGTACAAGAAGTTGGTACTTGAACCAATCAAGCCACTGCAATATTGGTCGTGCCAAGCCCAACAACAACCCATGAGGGATGAAAAGAAAGATGATGGAGCAGGAGATCCTATTAAAATGTTTCTCAAGGAAGCCCTCATGCGACAAAGGAATGAAATGATGGAAAAATTCACGCATATCCTTCAACGACTTCCCATAGGAGAAGCATATTCATCAAGCGGGCATGCAACACCCTTTAAGGTACAGGTAAAATTTGATATTCCATTATTTGAAGGACTAATAGATGTGGATGTTATAGATAAATGCTTGAATCTTCTCGAAGGGTATTTTTTGGTTCACAATTTTTCCTATAGGGAAAAGATCACTTTTTCACTCCTTAAGGTCGTTCCCCATATTAAATACTGGTGGGATACTTACTCTGAGAAAAGGGCATTAGAGGAATCTGAAATGTTTGTAGTGGCCCCTACATGGGATTCCTTCTAGGATGCCATCAAAGAAAAATACTACCATGTTGGAATCTATGAGGACCATTACACTAGATGGACCACCCTACGTCAAGAAAGGGACCAGACAATACGACATTTTACCAATATTTTCCATACCCTACACACCAAATTGGGTATCAAAGACTCTGAGCATCATTCGTTGGTCAAATAATGTGACCTTTTTAATAGATACATTCAAACATAAATGGATTTTATGGATATCACCTCGTTGGGCATGACTTATAGATACACAGTCAAGATCAAGCATAAATTTAAGAAGAAAATAAGAGAGTTTAGATCTACAAACCCCTCACAGCCGAAGGAGGGAAATGGTGTCCCCAATGCACACAACAAGGGACCAAGTCAATATGGTCACCCTCAGGACAACCAGTCCAAGACACAACACAATAAGGGAAATGAGAATATGAAGAAGGACATGTGAAAATGGTGTGAGTACCATAAATCCCTTGGCACAACACCGAAGAATGTCGCTCCAAGCAGTCACTCATGGTCGAACTAAAGGCTTTCGAGTTAGAGGCTGATTCTAATTCAGAATCAAATTCTGAAGGAGGGAAGTGGATTATCGATGTTGAATCCAGTGCCATTGTCGCTACCACTAAAGTCCGACCAAGTGAACCAGAAGAACCATAGGAGGGAGAACGCCTCTTTCACTCGCAGATGTGGGTAAAGGGGGCTCTGCTTCATTTCATTGTCGATAGTGAGAGTCAGAAGAACCTAATTTTAGCAGAGGTCATCAAGCAACTGGACCTTTGTTATCGGATAAATCGGTAGGTGCGGACACTAACAAATTTCCTTAGATCCACCTGGATCTAGAACAAAACAGAACAAGACATGACTCTTTCCCTAAGTTGCGATCATTGAATCTACTACTAAGAAGGAATGAGTGACATACCTTTATATTGCTTCGTTAGGTCTCTGTTGTTCCCTCTTTGCTCCAGTGCTCTTGTGAAATCAGGTCCAAGACAACACAAACCAACCAAAGTGAAGATATCAAAGTATACTCAATGTCAACCTATGCATATGATCAAGGAGTTACACAATAAAATAAGAGTGATTTTATGGGAAAGGGACATACCGCTGTATTATATTAATTGAAAGTAGAAGATACAACCTAATAACCTTGATGTCACAAGCTTCCTTTCAGTGACCCTTGGTTCCAACACACACACTTTCCCTACATTTGCATGAACAAGATCGAATACAACTTGATAGACCAAATAGAGTCTTCAAGCTTCTGTCCAAGCAGGGTTCCTCACACAATTATTTCATCAATTCTTCATTCAATCTTGCTTAACCTTTTCCATGAGAAACCTATCAATATATAGGAGAAGGAGGGATGGTTACATGGATGAGGATGATCCCACCAAATCTGAGAAGTCAGTAGGATACCAACCATGCGAATGCCAACTCATTTTCTAGAAGATTCCCTTCTAGAACCTTCATGGCCTCTTCTCTTCTTCAAGCTTAAAAACAAGTTCGCACCCTACCTATAGAGTAGAATGCATTCAATTCACACCCTAAGTGTGGGTGTCCTGCATTAATGAGTGATTTTCGCACCTTGTAACATAGGTAGCCTACGAACTCATCTTAAAAGTGTTTTTTGGAAGAAGACAACAGTCACTTTTCTCAGGCAAAAAGTCCTTGTGGGAGCCTGAATACATAACTTGTAGAGACATCACCAGAGTGACCAAAATCGTGTGTAACAGAATGCCCCCCAAAGTATGAGGTTGGAATCTGTGATGACCGAAATACTTTGTAAATTGCGTGTGTGTGTCAGAAACCATGAGCGCACCTAATCGGAAACATGTAAACAACCAAGTATCTGTAGAATATAATACCAGTTCTGAGGTAGGCATTCCCATGCTCAGATCACAAATGAATGAAATCATAAACATAGGTCATGGCCACCAATCATACACCGTGGATCCATGCCGTCAAAATGCTACATAGCCACCAGGAATACACTATGGATCTATGCGAGAAGACGTGAATTTAGATGACATAGCCACATGACATACAAAGTGGATCTATGTGCTGATACAAATCATACATACTCCATCACAACCTGAATAAAAAAGATGAGACCCAGGGTCTTCAATCCCGTCACCTGAAAGTACAAATCTATCCATGCGATTACATGTGTTGAAGTCGAACATGGTAGAAACCACTTGATTACCGGTCATTGATGAAAACCGTTAACAAGTGCGATGGAAATCACCATTGATGTCAATGACTCGCAAGGTACCGAAGTACAATCTGAACGAATGCGAATGAATGAGTTGAAGTCGAGCACTCGACATAATCTCTCGATCAGGGATCAATGATGTGAAACCCCTGTCGAAAGTGAAGAGACCTGCCATTAAGGCATGCAAGTTCCAAGGTACTAAATGGTTTCTAAGCCTCATTTCCGGATAATGAGTTGGATTCGATGGAACAAGACATGTCACAGGAGGGACTCGATGTATCCCCCATCAATGACATGAAATAAGTAACAGATTTTGAGGATGAAACAAAGTATGAATATGGGTCGAAACAGACACAGGGAAGGCTGACATATTAAGAATGGAAAACTGCATATGGCCGACTCAATAGAGGGTTCGTGTGAACTTCTCTTGAACATATGAACGACACGACCAAGGACTTGGCAGCACTGACTCAAAGACGACCCAAGATATGAACTTGTAGCAAGTCGAACAAGAGACAAATGGATTTCCCAACCCAGATTCAAATGACGAATAGGGGGTGTTATGTTCAAGAGCGACACTTACTTCCATTAACACAAATATGAAAACATATCCCTTTCCCAAAATTTCTGGCGAGTACCTCTTTATTTTTACACAAGCTTGAGGAGGATAACATATGCTTGTCGATGTAATCTCATCCTTCGGATGAGTCCCTCGGATTATGTTTAACGAACCCTAGGAAGGAGTGGTTCGGTCCCATTTCAAGTCTTTTGATGTTTGTTTAACGAGTCCAAGGATAGAAAACTCAGGGGTTTTTCATGTTTTGAGAGTCTGAAAAACACTTAAAGAAAACTCTCCCAATTCCTTTTTCGTAAAAGAGTTCGACGAGACCGAAAAAGTGATAAACTATCGCCCGTCGAATGTTTTTTCAAATACTTTAATGAGCATGAAAAGAACAAGATTGCTCGGCCATATTTTCATTTTTATGGAGCGTGAAAAGAGCATAAAGGATACTCCTTAATGTTCGTCATTTTCGTGTTACCACGACAAGTACGAAAAGATGAGAAAAAGTATACTTGGTTATGTTCTCATATATTTTCAAGTGAGAGAATGAACGAAGACTGAGCTCGAGGTTTTTCTAAAAACCCTAAAAAGTAGTCGTACATATGACAAAAAGAAAAAACACCCGTACCCCCTCATTCGGACTTCAAAGTTGCTATATATGCAAAAGACCACACTCATAAGACTATTAGGGCATTAGGTTTTATAGACAAAATAATATAAAAAATCAACAAAAATGGTAAAAAGTGAATAAATATGGGTTAAAAGGGATTTTTACCATTTCATTGTGATTTTGCCAAAAAATTGTCCAACATACCTCATTTTCCCCCAAATTTCTTTGCTCGATTGCGGGAGGCACAAGCGATCATTCCACGAACCGTTTCAGCCAATGAGGTAAGCTCTTGATATTTCAACTTTTCCATGGTTTATTTTTAGTTTTTATTGGCAATTTTTAGGGATTTAGGTCCATTTTAGGGTCACACCATGCAGTCAAGCATTCTCGTAGGTGGGCCTTGCGGGACTTGTGAGAATCTCGCACTATGCAAAAGGGTCACTTGTGGGGGCCAAAAAATGGATTTGAAAGTTTGGTTTTGCTCAATAAAAAATATGCAAGAGTTTAAAACAAGTTGCTGACTCCCCCCTCATGGATCTTTTGCAGGTGTTTGACCATCACAATGCTGGAATGGAGAGAAAGGGAACATGAGGAGGATGATTCTATTTCCAGGAATGACCTAGGTACAGTCGTTTCCCTCCGGGACTGTGGGCTATTGAAATTCTTTAGGATTCCGGGCATGAGAGCCAAACTCAGGTTGTTGGAATACCTGGTCCATATGCGGGATGTGGACCAACAGTTATTTCATGTGGGATTCCATACGCTGACCCTAGATATTGAGGATATCTATTTTCTAATGGGGTTTTCATAGCGTGGATACCACACTACTTTGACCGGAGGAAGAGGCGATGATCTCCCTATGAGTGAGTATTGTCGCTAGTATTGTGTTCGTGAGGCAAAGAGGAGGAAGGGTAAGGTTTCCATTTGGGGGGTCCAGGATTTGACCCTACATACCATCTTGTTCACTATTGCATGCATGGTTGGGAGCACGGCTCCACACATGGCTCTCCAGATCTATTTCCAATACGCCATAGAGTGCACAGAGCCTTGGGTCTTCAACTGGTCGGATGCAACTCTCCACAGTATGAAGAGACAATTGACGAAGTGCAGAAAGGGTGACTTGAAGCAGTTTGGGTATAGATCAATTTTGGTGTCATTCTTTCTCAAGAGGGTCCCACTGCTGCGACTACAGGTTGATTGGGGTTTACCAGCTCCAAAGGATCCCAGGATGCTGAGGTGGTGCAACCTCATGGCTCGACACATAGCAGGGCCCATAATCAAGTACACTGATTCATTTTTCGACTAGTTGAGGCCCCAGATGTTGATGATTGATGACTATGCATATGCTAGTTTGGATTTCCAAGGGGATCCATATTTGGCCCTACCTGAGGATTCTCAGTGGGGTGACTTGGGTAAGAAGTACACATTTTGTTCTTTTTAAATGTTTTTGTAAATTTTATCATATGAAATTTTTTATGTTTATCCAAGAACTAATCAAAAAATATCTTTTTGTTGACACAGATGTGGGGCCATATCGACCTCTAGGAACATATCCCATTCAATGACGAGGAGAAGCGGCTCCAGTGGTGAGATGGGATGCCGAATACTACGAGGCAGTGGAGAAGAACTTGGAGGGGTTGACCGCGGACGTCCCAGATATTGCTATTGGGGGGATCCCAAGACATTACCAGCGCCATACTATGGGCGTGTCTGATTCTATCAATTGACTGCTTTGTAGGGTGGCCCGAGAGGTTGTGTGTTATCGTGAGCGTCATCCGTGATGCTATTTTGTAGAAGCTATGGGCTTCGTATTTTGAGATTTTGATCCTTGGACATAAACTTTTTGTAAAAACTTTTGATCATTATATACATATATATGGCTTCTACTGGCTTATTTTGTGTTTTGTTATACATGTGATGTGTGATTGGTTTATAAACGTCCCAAATGTATGTCTAACACATAGTTATCTAATGCATCAATCAATGTATTTAGACATCTAGGAATGTGTTGATATTTGATATAATCAAAATAATGTTCCAAGAGGCGAATTCATAAATATACCCGTAATAAAGTAGGACTTTAGATAGAATAGACATTACGTAACTATAGTACTACTAGATGAGAATCGAGTCGTATAACGAGGTGGAGGATACCAAGCGAAATAGCATCAATCAACAATTAGATAACGACGCTATATTCTGCAATATTGTTGGTTGCACGACCGAGGCACACACCTCGTAGACTGATAAGTTCGCTCGTAGGGACGTAAATTGCCCATGTAGTAGAAGAAAGGTTCTGATTACTACTGCTAGCGCCATCGGCGAAGCCAATGTGGGGTGACGAAAACTCCGACATATGGAAACCAAGCACAACGCAAGATAAGCGGTCGAGGGCAAAGACCCAAATAATGAAAAAGCACACAAAAAGTATGATACAATAAAATACAAGCACTCATGCACAGGTGGTATTAAGAATAGTACTTGTTTAAGTATAACCCATTTATGGGTTCACTCAAAGGGATACCGTCGTAGTCCACTAACTCATAAGCTCCTTTTTCCAAAACTCGTTTGACGATATAAGGACCTCGCCACATAGCTTCAAATTTTCCGGCTCCTAGCATATCCCGATCTTGTTCGTAAAGGAGAACCAGATCACCTTCGGAGAAAACGCCTGGCTTGACATGTTTGTCGTATTGGGCTTTGACATGTTTCTTCTGGGCTTCTATAACTAGGGTGGTGATGCAACGGGTTTCGTCTAATTGCATGAGATACAACAGATGTTCTTCCTCGACAGAAATGTTTGGGAGAAGTTTGACAGCTATTTTTAGGGAGGGTATATCACATTCAATTGGAAAGATGGCTTCTAGACCATAGACTAATTGGAATGGTGTAAACCCGGTAGCAGACTTAACAGATGTCCGATAAGCCCACAATGATGAAAACAACATCATGTGCCAACTCGTTTTGTGAATCCCTATCATTCATCGAAGCATGGTAATGAGGATTTTGTTTATTGCTTCAACTTGGCCATTGGCTTGTGGGTAATAGGGTGTTGAGTTTTCATGGAGACGACCCAAATTTTTAGTGAGTTCGGACATCATGAAGTTTCTAAAGTGGCTACCGTGGTCAATAACGATAGCTTGAGGAACACCAAACCAAGAAATGATGTGATTGAATATAAATAATGTTGCAGTCCTTCCGGTATTTTCAAATGTTGGCATCACCTCGACCCATTTTGTAAAATAATCTATGGCTACAATAATGTATCCATGCCCCCTGGCCGAGTGAGGGTGACATGTCATGAAATCAATACCCCATTTCGCAAAAGGACCAATGGAGACCACAGGGTGTAGAGGAGCAGGGTGTGATCATATTTGATTGTTGTAGGTTTGGCAAGTGTGGCATTTTTGGACGACAATTATACAATTGTTGAATAAAGAAGGCCAAAAATATCCTGCTCGTAAGATCTTATGGGCAGTAGCATACCTAGACATGTGACCACCACATGCTCTAGAATGGCAGTCATTTAGGGTTTTCTCGGCTTCGTCAAATGTGAGGCAGCGTCAAAAAATGGAGTCAATCCCACGATGATAAAGAGTATCACCAAGGATAATATACTGATGGGCTTGGTAGCATATTCGACGACAGTCAGTGCTAGACAAATTGGGCCGAAAAGTTTGGGTCTAGAGATATATGATGATATCTTTGTACCAAAGGTCATCGAAACTAATCAAGAAAAGGGACTCATCAGGTAATGAATCTGCTGCTACATTTTCCGTCTCAGAGTAGGGAAGGTCGCATATCAACTCGGAAAACACTAAGGATTTCTTGGACTTAACACGTTCGAATTCTAAGTCAAACTCATGGAGTATTATGATCCATTTGGAGTATTTCCCCCCTAGCAATTGGTGTGTAATAAAGTGCTGCATAGGGTTGCAGTTAGAAATTACCATAGTCTTGCG
>SNQJ01S0062744.1:0-26566 GCA_010110895.2 Picea sitchensis
AGTTGTTTGTTGTCTCCCTTGAACATGGCACATGTTTGTGTCTCATATTATAGTTCAATAATATTATTTTCTCGCACCTGGTTTCATCTCATCTTATAGTTGGATAATATACTTATCTCTTAGTCATACCAATTCCATGAGTCTTCATACTCCTCCATCTCACCCAAAGAGTGCCTCAATGATCGTCGCACTATGTTTTGGTCTACCTCTCAGTCGATTCAATACTTCCAAGTCACTTATCATGCCTCACAATGTTCAAGGGAAGTTTCACCTCAAACCATCCATTCAACTGTATTACCATATTTCATCCTCGTGTCAGTCTAAACTCATTTGATATATCATATTACATCACTTTCCTATGTCAGTTTCATGTCAATGATGGGGAATACATCATGGATCTCCTTCGACGAGTCTATTCCTATCGACTTCAACACATTAACTGAGGATTAGACTTAGAAACGAGTTAGTACCTTGGAACCTTCATGCCTCAATGGAAAGTTTCCTTACCTTCGATAGTAGGTTTACCCCATTGAGATTTGATTTAATGATTCCACATATGTTCTACTTCATCTCATTTATTCACATTCACTAGAATGTAGTAGGGTACCTTGGGAATCATTGCTATCACTGGTGATTTCCCTTTCACTTTTTAACGATATACATTAATGACCAGTAATCAAGTGGTTTCTACCATGTTCGACATCAATTCATTTTTTCACATGGCTAGATTCGTACCATTTCAGGATCAAGATGAAGACCCTGGGATGGGAATTCACTATGTTATGTTCTTTACCTAGTCTACGATGGAAATCATTTGAATATATATAATATTGCAGTATAACCACCATATTGGAAATCTCAATGATGTATATGCTATTGCATAGATCCACTTTGTATTGGTATGTGGCTATGTTGTTTTTCCATATCGTAGCTCCATTGTGTATTATGTTGTGGCTACCACTTAATCATGGCATGGAGGTATGGATCCAAATTGTATATTTGATGGACAAATCCTTAGTCATTACATTCATGGATCTACGATGTATTGGTCGGTAGTCATTCTTTGAGTTAGTGTATCTGAGTATGGGTATGCTCACCTCAAGGATGATATGTTTCCACTGTTTGATGTTTGCTTGCAACTTCAACCCAAATTTCCCATTCTGGTTCCTTGATGCACAAACTTTTGTAAAGTTTTTTGGCCATCAACTTCTCTTTTGACCTCACACTTTAGGGAGAATATTTTACACACCAAAATGTCACACTCAGGTGTCGCATATATTACATGCCTTAATTGTCATCAAGTGGTGTATGCACCTTACTAAGTGTCACATGCACTTTATTCAGTGTCTCAACCCTGATACCATGAAATAACATTTGTCACAATCCCTAGTCAGTGCAGAGGAGAAATTTATCATATAAAGGTCAAAATACTATGTGCATATGCATTATTCATTTTTTTTTGAAAAGGAAATTAATTTAGTGTGAGAATCCACCTGACATTTAGTTTCCTAATCTCAAGGAGAACTTGAGAATATCATGTATGGTTGAGATATTTTATCAAACAAATATCCTAATTTGATGTATCTTGAGAGATATTTCCTCCTTAAAATCATTGAGAGATATTTTCTCCCTAAAAATCTTGGAGATCCCAATTTTGTGGAGCTAGTGAGTGATCTTCTCCATGGTGGTTAAGCCTCCAAATCCTATATAATGAGGGAATTCCAAGGTGAAAATGGGGGAGGAAAAAGTGTGTATATGATACTTATGATCTTAAGAGAAACATATTTAGAGTGCATTCAAGGACTCGATTGGAAGCTTGGAGGAAAGTTTGTTAAGCCCTAATATTGGCTCATTATCCCTTAATTGGGGCATATTATATTATTAATGTTATTTTATTTATGTTGGCTTTAGGCCCTTAGTTGTAATTATACCTCCTAGTCTCCTATATATACCAAGGAGACATTTTCATTTTGAATCATCTTGTACTTGAACATTTAAGTGGGGTAAAAGGAGGTTGCCCCTCAAAGAGGCTTATTATCTGAAATTGTCTCTTTTTCAAGGCATTGAATACTTTTTCTGAGGTTTTTCTATGCTATATTGATATTTGGTTCCTGACATATGGTATCAGAGCTCAAGGTCTTGGGGTTTCGCTGCTACATCTGAGACACCTTGGAATTTTCGCTATAACGTTTTTTCTACAATGTTTCAGAAGGAACGTCTGGGAGGATATTTATTAGACGAATCAAGGTATGTTGGGTTCAAAATTCATCTCTTGAGGCCTTATACTTTCAGAGATACATCTTGTACAAGATAGGGTTTTGGAATCATCCTGAAATGCGTCATTGCGTAATTTTTTCTATAAAAACTGTTTTGTAACGTTTCAGACCCTGAAATCCCAAGGCTATTTACATAAATTAGTAAGGTATCTGACTAGTCCTATTGACTAGTATCAAGAAGGTGTTCCAGGTAAAACAATCATAACTTCTTCCTAGAGTATCCAAATTGAGTGGGACTGGTTTCATTGGATCATGGACAGTCTGTAGTATTTCTTGTGTTACCAAGTTTCCCATAATTTTATATCAGTGAACAATGGAGTGGAGATATACAAATTGAGATATCTGGAAAGGCCAAACATTGGAAGAGTTGTGTGGGGAAGTTACCATAAATTCTACTTAGCACATCCAATTTTGTTGATTGTGGCATTTCAGGAGAAGAAATATGAGAGGAACACATAAAGAAGTTTCATACCACAGAAGGGCCAAAAGAATTAGATATGTGAGAACAAATGTGTCTAGCGGAGACACCTCAAAATCAAGGTTCAAAGAAAGTAATACTTGACCAACAATGCCACCAAAGGGAACTTCTACACCAAATAAGCCTCGGAAATCCTACTTGGACTCTTGATGAAGGTGAAGAAATGCATTAGGGACATAAAATGAACTACAAAGAAGATGGATCAATGGAAGCTATGTTGGATACTACTAAGATAGATGGTTTAAAGGGGAGATCATGGAAGTATTGAAAATTTTTGTATCAGAGAACTTGAAAGTGAAAATGCATTCCATGAAATTCATGATGAGGACACAAAGGAAGGTGAATCAAAGAATGGAGAAACTCCAAATTTGGTTTGAAGACCAACCACGTTCCTAAGATTGATATGAGAAAGTTTAATGGCAAGGACCCAATCCATGGATACTTCAGATGGAACAAATCTCTGATCTCCATAATGTGCCAAATACACAAAGGTTACAAGTGCTTCTTTATATTATTTAGAACCTAATCGAATTTGTATGGTATCGATGGCTTTGTTCACCAAATCGCTCGTCACTTGGACCATTTTCATAGAAAATGATAGCACACTATGAGGATACAAGGAGAAATACTTTCTTTAGCCAATTGATAAATCTCAAGCAAAAGGGTTCGATTACAGAGCACATTGAGAACTTGAGAAAGATTGAGTATAAAGGTAAGTGATATTCCAAATGAGCACTTGATTGATGTATTCATAGGAACTTTAAAAGGATAGCATTCAACATGAGGTTCTCCTTGGGAACCAAATCATTGAGAATGCATTTAAGGTGGAAAGAAATTTTGAAAGTAAAAACAAATTTATGTGGCTACTAGAAGGACCAATCCCTAACATCTATAGAACATCACTTCTTCTAAAACACCTCATCCTACAAGGTTGAAACCTCAACAATTGGAGGAAAGAAAGAAAAAGGTTTATGATTTAATTGTGATAGCAAAGAATTACAGGTAAAGGGACATAAGTGTGGTGAGGAATAAATTATTCTACATAGATTGTGAAGAAGAAGAACAAGAACCATCTCAAGATGAAAGCGTAGAAGGAATTTCATCACGAAGAGTTGACTTCCACGATGTCGTGTAATGCATTGGCTAAATTATCCCTCCTCAAACCCCTCAAGATCGAGGATACATCAAAAGAAAAGGTAATAGTCCTAATTGATTACGGCGGTACTCATAATTTCATTCACTTATAAATTAACCAAAGATCTCAATTGCTTTGTATATCAAGCTCCAGAGTTTCAAGTAATGATTCTTGGTCAGAGGAACTATCAAGTGCTAAGGAAAATGCAATAAGATCAATCTTACTATGGAGGGAATATGTAATAGAATAGTCCAGTAATTTCTATACCCATGGGTGAAATTAGGATGTTGTACTAGGAATCCAATGGATTCTGATCATTAGGAACAATGGCTTTTAATTTTCAATAACTTTTCATGAAAGAATTTTCATTTGGAAGGAAAAGAGAATTGAGTTAAGAGGTATCCGCAGTGATGAGTGATAAAGCTCTATACTTGACATGACAAATTATTGAAAAAGGGGCATCAAGGCATTATTAGCAACTATACTCACTAGATGTTCATCTAAATACATCTATTCCTCAAGATCTCAAAGGATCATTGATAAGAATTTCAAAAGTATTTGAATATATACAAAAGGTCTTCCACCCCCGCGAAATCATGATCATGAAATTCACCTAATTCCGGGGAGTGTTCCTCCTAACATCAAACCATACATATACCCGCCGATGCGGAAAGAGGTGAAATTAAGTGCATGGTTGAAGAAATGTTAGAGGTTGGCATTATTAAGACCTAATAGGTTCTTACTCTGCACGATGGTAATGGTATTGAGAAAGATAGCTCATGGGCATGTGTCAGAGATTATAGAGAGCTCAACAAGATCACTAGTAAAGATAAGTTTCCCATTCACGTCATTAATTGGTTGTTAGATGAACTACATGGAAGCGATCTATTTCACAAAGTGGATCTCCGTTCAAGGTATCATCATGCTCGGAATGAAGGAAAGAGATATCCAAAAAACATTAGAGACTCATGAAGGCCATTATGAATTTTTGGTCATGTCTTTTGGCCTGATACTTCCACATTCAAGGGATTTGATGAATTCCATTTTCAAGCCCTTCCTTCAAAAATTTGTGTTGTTAGTATTTTTTGATGATATACTAATCTATAACAAGTCTTGGGAGGATCGTAATGCGACATGTTGACAAGGTGCTACAACTACTAAAGAACATGCAAAAATATATGCAAAACCATCCAAATGTTTTGGAGTAAAGGAGGTAGAGTATTTAAGGTCATATTGTATCCCATGAGAGGTGTCAAGGTAGACCCTAACAAGATTAAGGCCATGATGAATTTGACGAGATTCCAAAAACATTAAAGAGCTCTTCGAGGATTTTTAGGTTTTGAAAGCCGGGTTACTACCGCAAAAGTTTGTTGAGTATGGAAGAATAGTACTTTACCTTTAACAACACTAACTAAGAGGATGCATTTCCATGGACTCGAGGTAAATAAATATTTTGAACAACTTAAAAGAATTTGATGTGTAAAAAGCTCTGTCTTGACCACTCCGGACTTCACAAACACCTTTATTGTGGAATGTGATACCTCGGGAAATGGAATTGATGTCGTCCTAATGTAAGAAGGAAGCCCCTTGGCTTTTGAAAGTTGACCACTCAAAGGGAAGGACTTACAAAACCCATTTATGAGAGGAAATAAATGATGTCAATACTACATGCATTGAAGAAATGGCGTTCTTACACCTAATAGGTAGGCACTTCAAGGTCAAAACAAATCATGATATTCTTAAATACTTCTTGGAACAAAGAGACTATCTTGAAGAACAACAAAAATGGGTAGCAATTGGGTTATGATTTTGAAATCATCTATAAAAGGGAAAGAAAAATGTTGTAGTAGATGCACTCTCGAAAGGATAGAAGATGTTGAGGCCTTTCTCTATGCTATCTTGATCATCAACCCGATTGGATAATAGAAGCAAGGGATGGATTGAGAGAAGAATGGCGAAAAGTGTGGACTCTCATTTCAAAAGGTTTGCGGTAGGATTCTAGTGCATCAGATACATTGTGGAAAATGATTCACTATGGTTACAAAAGGTAGCTTATATTTATGTAAGAACTCCCAACTCAAACCAAAAGGTACTATTGGAATCTCACACCTCTCTCCGGTGGGGAATTTTCGAGATTTTGAAAACCACCATAGATTGAAGAGTTTTGGGATGGCCTTAAGCAGATGTTCAAAGGTTTGTGGCCCGGTGTTTGTTTTCCAACAAAATAAAGTGGAAACAATTAAAGACCGGTCTTTTACAACCATTATCCATCCCAAGTCGACCTTTGGGAGGTTCCATGGATTTCATCGCAGGGTTACCAAAGTCTGAAGGAAAGGATGTCATCATGGTGATTGTTGATAGGCCCGATAAGAAATGCCTTTTACTTTTATTGCACTCTCTCTCATCCTTCAAAGCTAGAGTAGAGTTGCCACCGCCAATCCTTAGGAGCTGAGTTCAAAGCTACATAGCCAAAGATTGGTATGAAATTATTGATCCATCTTCATTGGACATTTTGGACATAATTATTTTTCTTATTTGGGTAGTCAATTGACTCATAGCTCATCCCTATCATCCCATAGTCGATGGACAAACCCGAATGAGTGACGAATTCTAGGAAGGCTACCTTCGTTGCTTTGTCTCGATGAAACAAACACAATGGTTCAAATGGTTACCCTTGGTGAGAATGGTGGTATAACACTTCCTTTCATGCTGCAACAAAAGAAATGACACCATTTATGACACTTTATGGATACCACCCTCCTTCCATCACTTCTTCTCAAAAATAAAAAATCTAAGGTTCAATTGGAAGATCACATCGAGAATCAGCAAGAAGTTCTCCAAATCTTAAGGGACAACCGCTAACAAAATGTATGAGAAACAACAAGCGGATCAACATTGTAGTGAAAGAAGTTTGAAGTGGGGGATTGGTTGTTTTGAACTAGCCCAGGTACAAGCCGGATGTTCCTCAAGCAAGACAAGAAGGATAATAAATTATCACCAAAGAAGTACTATAATCCCTTATAAGGTGTTGCAAAGATTGGTACTATGGCATACAAATTGGAGTACGCCTCTTCGAGTCCTGAGTTTTCCATGTTTCATGCTTAAAAGAAGGTTATAGGAATAAAGATCAGTTCAAACTATATTTCCGAGGAACAGCCGAGGAAAAATCATATTGGAACTGAAGCCATCAATGACACAAAAGAATTAGCGAGTTGAGGAATAGATCCATTCGGAGTATCTCATTAAATGGAAACTTCTAGGTTGAAGATTCCACTTGGGAAGATAGGTCTTTTATCTGGAAATCTAGAGTTACTCAAAGCGTTGCGGACAACACTTGTCTCAAGGGGAGGGCATGTTAAGCCTAATATTGGCTCATTACCCTTTAATTGGGTCATATTATATATTAGTAATGTTATTTTATTTATGTCGGCTTTAGGCCATTAGTTGTAATTATACCTCCTAGTCTCCCTATATATACCAAGGAGACATTTCATTTTGAATCATCTTATTGCTTGAACATTTAAATTGGGGTAAAGCAGGGTTTGCCCCCTCGAAGAGGCTATAATCTGAAATTATCTCTTTTCAAGGCGTTGAGTACTTTTAGGGTTTTCTATGCTATATTGATATTTGGTTCCTAACAAAGTTAGCGCAACAAGGTTGTAATTTCCCATGTTTTCATTAATATAACTTGGCATATTTCCTTCATATTGTTGTTTTCCACATATGTAATGTCATATGGATAGATTTTTTAAGCTAATTATATATTGTAGGAGTAGAAGGTATTGTTATGTTCCTTGTAGACTCTCTTCATCTTGATCGTGGCTTGGAAAGCAAGAACCAATATTGAAGAATAGCGAGGAAAATCACCAGAAAAGTAAGTCACCTCATTTATTCTATATTCTCACATGTACATAGACATATATAATAGATCTAAAGGAATGTTGGTATCCATTTGTTTGTTTTTTTGACTTGGTCAATAGGGGTCTAGATATACAAGGGATATTTCACCTATCCACAGGGAAATGGCTATATGATGATATTAATAAAATACATCACTCTGATATAACCAATCAAACAGACAGGGGACTAAAACGCCACTATAAGGAAAAGGGGAATAAGGGTCTAGGAGGAGGGGTTAATCCCAAGGGTCTTAAGCCAAGGGGATATTTTAATAATATTTCTTAAATTCTAATTTATGGGATATTGATTTATCCTATGGTCCTAAAGGATGAGAACGAGTCACCAAACAGCTCCAAGTTAGTTCATAAGGTGACAAGTTTCAATTCATTATCATGAAAATATATTGTGGAGAGATTAGTGTAATTAACATCTTTCCAAATCATTCTTACCTTAATTCTCTCATGTTCACTCTGTCATCCATAATCGTACTTGTGTTTGGGAATAATTGGGGAGCTTTTGTAACTAGTAAAACTTGGGAAAATTGAGCAAAAGAGATGGGTTTTCAGATCCATGTTATATTGAATATTCAGGTGGTTATTCCAATAATAATTATCTCCAAGAGAGAGAACTGCTAGGAATTGTTTCCCTAGTTCCGAGCTACAACTACAGGGCTCAAAGACTTCCTTTACGGCACATTTTTGAAGCATTGGAAAGGAAGTGGGGAAGATGAAGGATTGTTGAGAGATAAGGGGCATTCTTCATGGGGTGGGATAGGAATGTAGGGAATGTGGTCGTAGGTTTTCTAGAGTTGGCACATGAGTCTGTGTATTGTTGTTGTTGATGGACCATAACTCAACTTAGGATTTGTTTTCCTTGGTGGAGCTTTATTCATAGATCGAGGGTGACCTAATGCTGATATTTTATGAGTATAAAAGTATAAGGTTGGGAGGAACACAGAAGGTCTACACAATTGGTGATTATATACAAAATATAACTATCTTCTTATGTTTTTTAATTATCACTGTTTGTTTAATTGAGTTGAATATGTTATGGGTTTTCCCTTTATATTCATGCATGTAAATGTATTTTATTAGGAATGCATTTGTATTCATATGAAGAGAATTTCTATGTA
This sequence comes from Picea sitchensis, assembly GCA_010110895.2. Classification (NCBI taxonomy): domain Eukaryota; kingdom Viridiplantae; phylum Streptophyta; class Pinopsida; order Pinales; family Pinaceae; genus Picea; species Picea sitchensis. Next base: position 8,922 of record SNQJ01S0062744.1, read on the forward strand.
ATTAAATTCTATCATATTTGGAAGTCTCATGTGGCATAGCCCGACAGGTTGTTGGAGATGTTACAATGTGGTGTCCGAGCAATTTTTTGTTGATTTCAGTGGGGGTGTTACAATTGTTGTCAAATGAAACCTCCAGTTAGGGGTTTGAATTCAAAGAGGAAATATGGGGTCATCCTTCTGTCAGTTTTTGATTGTCTATTTAGCTTCCCCAAACATCAAAACCATCAACAATTATAATTTCTTCAACCACAAATATTGCTACCCATAACATGTCACATGGCTCCATGTAGATCTAAGTATGTTGGCAAGGGACACACTCAAGTTTTCAAGTGTAGGTTGGAATGTTGATAAATCTTCTATTTTTTCATTTGGAAACTTCTCACTCCCTCAATGGTCAGCCTCCACCGTTCCATTTCATCAATCCCACTTTAGATATCATGAACAATACTCAAGGAATTTCCATTTCAATCAATTTTCTGGTGTTTTCTATTAATAAAGAAACATAATTACATGTTGCATAACCACATTATGCAGTCTTAGCATAATTATAGTCATAGGGGAAAATAGGGTGTTACACTTCTTGTAGTGTCATCTAGCTCCACAAGATCCTTTTTGTCTCTTCTTCCATTAGACTTTATCATCATTTCCCATGTTGACATGTATACCTATGATCTCTTCCTCATGGTTGTAATATCCTTGGGTTTCTAACATAAATCCAATCCTCATATAATAACCAAAATGTTTTTCCTATGCAGCCAATTATGCAGAAATGTTTTAAATAATTATTGTTAGGACATGCATACTATAAACATTTCATTAATTAGATTAATGAGAGTATTCTTCATCTCAATTTATGAACAACACGATGAAGCAAATAATAATATAATTCTTTTGACACATTACTCTCTAAAACAACTCTCCAATGGTTGTATTCATGCCTCATTTTGAGTTCTGATTGAAAAGTTACAACCTTCTCAAGATTCAATTTCCACTCATTTCTCTATTTTCCTATTGAAAATTTATTTTATTATTACTCCGATAAAACTGTAGTATTCAACTCAAAATTATGGATTCATAGATGGCTTATCCTCCTTAATACCTATCCATTAACTACTCATTTAGCCGAAATTGAGTTATGATTTGAAAGTTATGGTCTTTGTCAGTTTAAATTGTTTTCTAATTTTTATCCCTTATTGTGACATGTGTCTTCTCTCCCATCTTGTATAGTTTCAGGTAGCTAGATTCAAAATCTAATACCATGGATACCTTATATGGTCCATGGGATTTCCATAAACTACTCCTTTTTCCCAAAATGACTTCTCAGCAAGGATGTTTTCCCTCTGGAAGAAAACCAGGTACCTAATTTATACCTTGTATTGTTTCAGTTGTAAATTCCTCATACTAGATCTATTTTGCACCCGAAATATCTCATTAAAAAATCTTACTGAGATCTTGCATTCTAGTTGTATAGATTGTGTACCAAAGTACACACAATTATCACAATTTTTCTGCTGAAAATGTTTAGGCCCTCAAATGCCTCCACAAGTGATGACCTTGAAAATATTTTATTTTTTTTTGTATAAAATAGTTGATTTATTTTTGTAGTGGTCCTCATAAATCCGGTCATCGATCTCAAAGGTGGGGAGTAATCCTAGTCGTTGTTCCACTAAAATTTTCCAACTCTGTGGATGAATGTCGATCATTGATCACCAACTTGAAAGAAATATGGACCATCCATTTTCTACCATCCAATAATCCATCCATGATCATCGATTTCCCTTGGAGAATGAACCACCTTGTCAATGTCATCGACCCCATCATCCACGATCAATGATTTTCGTTGGAAACTAAACTTGTAACACTTTGCTGAATTTTAAAACTCAACCATCAAAGATAGATTATTTCCTTTGGCAACCGCTTCACAATACTTCACAGAAATTGTCAACCTAACCATTAGTGATTGGTATTTCTTCGATTGATGTGGGATGTCACATGGAAACTGACGTAGCTGATGCGATGGATAATGATGTGGAAACGGTTGGGTGTGGAATGACATGTAGTATGTTGATGTGGCATGAAATGTGAATGATGATGTGGCATGACACATCCTCTGTCTTCTATTTTCCCTTCATCGATGATTGGCAATTTATTTGGTACGAATGAAAATGCCGTCGATTTTTTTGACTCATTGATGTTAGTGATTAGAGTACTTGAAGAGATGGAAAAACTTGCCTTTTCGAAGTGACCATCTTGATGTCGATAATTTCCATGACCAGCTAGAACGAAGTGATAGAATTTATCAAACTTACCTGATAGCTTGTTGGCCAAACCACAAGTTGAATCGGGTTTGTTGATCTGGTCAGAATGATATTGACTATTGATCCATCATACTTCTCCAAAATCTGTTGATGATTCTAGACCACTGATCTACTCCATTATGTCAAACTATGAAAATGGATCTTGACGACCATTGATCCGATAGATTTTTCCAAACTACGAAAATGGATCTCGACTGTCGATATTCTCTATTTAGTCAAACTCCAAAAATGGATCTTGACCATTGATATGCTCCATTTTCCTAAATTGAGAAAATGGATATTGGTCATTGTTCTTCTCCTCTTTTGCAAAATATGAAAAAATATCTCGACCATCGATCTGTTCCAGTTCTCCAAACTCTGAAAATGGATGTTAACCGTCGATCTGCCCCATTTTTCCAAACTCAGAAAATGGATCTCGACCATTTATTTGCTCCATTTTCCAAACTTCGAAGGGATTATCAACCATCGATATTCTTTTGTGTTTCCAAGCGATGAAAATGGATCCTAGACCACCCTATCTACCCATTTCCCAAACTCTGAAAATGGATCTTGATCGTCGATTTGCTCCATTTTTACAAACTCTGAAAAAGGATCTCGATAGTTAGTTTTCTCCATTATTCCAAACTCTTAAAATGGATCTCGATTGTATCCCGATCTTGTCCATTTTTCAAACTTCAAAATGGATCTCAACCATCCATTTTCTCCATTTTTCCAATTTCAAAAATGGATCTCAACCATCAATTTCCTCCATTTTATCAAACTTTGAAAATGGATCTCCATCGTTAGTTTTCTCTATTTTTCAATTTTGAAAACTTATAAGTTTTGATCAATCTAGGATGAATCTAGGCCATTGATCTCAAAAGGAATTAAACATGATCTTGACCATTGATCCATAAAACATCGTTAACTTCTCCAACCACCATTAAAACAATAATTTTAACCTTTCAAGCCAAATTTAGCTTTGCAACCTGTAGGTTGACATCCTTAATCACCTTTTAGATGGTTCTTACGAAATTTCAGACTAAATTGATTATAAATTTGAGATTTCATTCCTATTTTCATCATTTTTCTAATTTCATCATAGGTGAAACTATGAAACAATGAATTTCTACCAAATTTGCACGGGTCTAGGCCCATACAAGCTTAATGTTGAACCTTCAACTTTGATACCGACGTGTTCCCGACGAGGGTTCATTACAAGTGGAATCCTGAGATAAAATGAATTTTTTGCTAATACGTGTATCTTACCATCTACAAGAGTACACATGGATTAAACCATTCTACTATCATTAATTCAAATGTAGCTACAACACATTGAAATAAACATGAATGAAGATAATTAACTTCATACATCAACATATAAAACCATCCTCATATACATAATTAATACAAAATAGAATAGCTATAAATGTAAAATAGATCAAGATAAAGACATATTCTTGAGCAGTTTATTTTGACCAACTGCTTTGGATGGAAATTCCATAACCATAGACTTGTTTTTAAAAATATCAATAGCAAGTCACCCATGAGCCAAGTCTAAAGAGATGCAAGGGTTTATCACCCCCGAGCCAAGTCTAGGAATCCACAAAAGAGGGTTGTATCTCATTTTACACACACATATTAGATAATCCCAAAATCCACTAGAATTATCCTACAACTATCCTGAATTTCCTCCAATTCTCTTCCTCTCAACTTTCCAACCCAGAGAATGTACCCCTTCACTTATATTAGTCCATTGGGCATCCCATTTGTTTATCAAGGTCTCTCTAGTGAAAGTAACCACTAATCTCACTACTCAAAACTCAAGAGAATTAAGTGATAGGAAAACTACCAGGAAACAACAATAATAACTTGATGCTATAGTACAACTCTCACATGATTTCACTCTTTAGTCCTGACAACCTGCTTCTTTTACAATCCTAACATCTTGCTTCTTCAATCTTCATCTCCAAAAATGATCCAACATTTTCCCTCCATTGTTTCTCCAGCTCTAGTGCTCTCTCCCTTGTTGTTCTCCTCCTTTCTCATGCAAAAATGTGACTAACTAAAAATTCCTCCTTGGCCATACAAATTTCCTCTCCTTTTTCTATTTTATTGACTTACACTCTTTCCCAAGAGGATTATACTCATCCCCATGTTCCAAACAACTATGGGATTTATTTTTTTCAATAAAAATGAATAATACATGTGCACATAGTATTTTGACCTTAATATGATAAATTTCGCCTCCACACTGATTGGGGATTGTGGCAAATGTTATTTCATGGTGTCAAGGTTGAGACACTCAATAAAGTTCATGTGACACTTAGTAAGGTGCATAAGCCACTTTATGACACTTAAGGGATGTAATATATGAGACACCTAAGTGTGACATTTTGGTGTGTAAAATATTCCCCCTAAAGTGTGAGGTCAGAAGAGAAGCCAATGGATGAAACACTTTACAAAAGTATGTGCATAAAGGAACTAGAATAGGAAATTCGGGTAGAAGTTGCAAGAAAACATGAAACAATGGACACAGATCATCCTCGAGGTGAGCATATCCATACTCAGATAAACTAAATCAAAGAATAGTTTCCAACCAATACATTGCAGATCCATGAATGTACTGAATAAGGATATGCCCATCAAATATACAATTTGGATCCATACCTCCATGACATGATTAATTCGTAGACATGAAAGAATACACAATGGAGCTATGATATGGAAAAACAACATAGCCACGGACCAATACAAAGTGGATCTATGTAATAGAATATACATCAGTGAGATTTCCAATATGGTGGTTATACTGGAATCTTCTACCTATTCAAATGATCTCCATCGTAGCCTGGGTAAAGAACATAACATAGTGAATTCCCATCCCAGGGTCTTCATCTTGATCCTGAAATGGTATGAATCTAGCCATGTGAACTAATGACTTGATGTCGAACATGGTAGAAACCAATTGATTACCGGTCATTAATGTATACTGTTAACAAGTGAGAGGGAAATCACCAATGATAACAATGAATCCAATGGTACCCTACTACATTCCAGCGAATGTGAATAAATGAGATGAAGTCGAACATATGTGGAAACAATCAATGAAAGTTCAATGGGGTAAACCTACAATTGAAGGTAAGGAATACTTCCATTGAGGCATGAAGGTTCCAAGGTATTAACTCGTTTATAAGTCTAATACTTGGATAATGTCTTGAATTCGATAGGAACATACTCATCGAAGGAGATCCATGATGTATCCCCCATCATCAACATGAAACTGACACAGGAAAGTGATGTAGTATGATAGACAAAATGAGTTTGGACTGACACGGGGATGAAATATGGTAATGCTGTAGAATGGATGGTTCGAGGTGAAACTTCCCTTGAACATTGTGAGGCATGATAAGTGACTTGGAAGCATTGATTCGACTGAGAGGTATACCAAAACATAGTGCGATGATCACTGGGGAACTCTTCGGGTGAGATGAAGTAGTATGAGGACTCATGGAATTGGTATGACTAAAAGATAAGTAGATATCCAACTACAAGACGAGATGAAAAAAATTGTGAGAAAAGAATATTATTCAACTATAATATGAGATACAAACATGTGCCATGTTCAAGGGAGACAACAAACAAATTCCATGATGCTTTCCAAAAAAATGAACTACTTCCTTCAATTCCCCCCCCCACCATTATTGGAGAGTACTGATTTCTTTTTTAAATGATCTTGGTGAGGATAACATATTCTCGTTATTTCTCATCTTCAATGAGTCCCTCATCATATGTTTAATGAACCTGAATAAGGAGGGGTTAGGCCCCATATGGGTCCTTCAATGCATGTTTTATGAGTCCAAAGAAGGAAAAATCGACAGTCTTTTCATGCTTAGAGAGTCTGAAAATATCTTAAAGATGACTCCATGGGTTTTCTTTTTCTTAAATTTGGTTTCCCAAGCTTGAAAAAGTGTAAAACAATACAAGGGAGAACTCTTCTAGTCACAATTGACTAGAGTATACCTTTTTTTGTAGTTAGTCTTATGAGGCCGAGAAAGGGGTAAAGTACCAATCAAATGATGAGTCTTCATGGTTTAACGATCTCGAGGAACGATGAAGTATGTTCATAGTCTTATTTATTTTTTAACGATCTTGAAACAAAGAATGAAACTGTGCTCAAAATCCTATGTTTGATTTCTTAACGGGCTTGACCAAGAAACAAGAACTTTGCTCAAAATCCTTTGTTTCCCTTTTAACAAGCTTGACACAGAAACAATAACTTTTCTCCTTGTAATACCCATGAATGGGTCTCTTCCCAACATGACGTTTGTAGGTTGGTACATTGATTGATACCTATTGGTGGTTTTTTTCCCAACAAAGTGTTCATAGGTTGGTACTTTTCCTCCAGCGTTGTCATAAGAAGTTGGCAGTTTAACTTCAATATGATGCCGATAGATTGAATACATTCCTTGCAAGCTTCCATTCGTCTGTCGAATTTTCTTCTGCACTCATGTAGGATCTTGAATACTAATAGAGATAGGTTCACCATAAGAAAAAGGATCAATGAAGACATGCGTAGGAAGGGAAGTTTTAGGTACCAGACCATGTGGAAGACTAAGTGACATGATGTCACCTAGTGTGTCAATGGCAGATAAGCTAGGTACTACCCAAGGATTGACCAATTTAGAGGATTGTCACACCGTATCCTTAATCATGTTTAACATGGAAACCTCATGTAGGGGATTAGGTAGAGGTAAGGGAAAAAATCCCATAAGTCAAGAATATTTGAGGATACCTACCCCCACACTCGTGTACTGAAGATCATATTGTCCCAGGAAAGGGATGTTATTCACTGGGGAATTATGGAGATATGGAGTTAAATAATCAAGTTAGTCAATCGTCACAATTTTCCCTTAATGGGGAAATTGTAAAATGCAAAAAATTGAAGAAGTGACAACAGTCATCACATAGAACAAACTGCAACCAAGCAATAAATTATAATCCGGTTGTTGACGCCCAAAAGCACAACATAGGGTACCTTCTTGAAAATGGTTGCACCACCTTATTATTTAATTATATTTAATAATATACTAATAGGTGGGACCCTTGTGTGACCTATCTGACTATGACGAAGAGACGACACTTATGTTCTATGTTCTTATGAGTTGACTGAGATACAAGCTCTACAATTTATTTTCTTTTAAAGTCATCATCGAAATAATTGATCAAATGATGTTATGGGCGATATGATTAGAAAGGGAAATATGTTGTCTTTATATAGCTCTCACAATTATTATTATACTGCATTTAGTTTGATGAGGGACCTAAACTCCATGTTTAAGTTACATGTGTGATATGTTGATCTCATGCTACAAGGATTGCGCGCATTTTTTAAAGTTGGAAATATAAAGGTTGAGACATGGTATCCCTAGAAAGTATTTTATATATGTCACATTGGAGTTTTAAACAAGGGTTGGCACATTCATTAAGTTGGAGACTTAGGGAAATGGTGGTGTATTCAAATTTCATTAAATTTATTTGGAGTTAGTGGTTGATGTGATGTATGTTAACTTTCTTGTACTATCTATGGATGAATGTAGATACAACGTGCACTAAATGCACATCGCTCTAACCCTCCTCGAGCCCGCCACCCTAGTAAATTTTTATTTTCTCTTGTTGGTTGTTGTTGCTCCGCTTTGTTCGGCCTTGGAAGAGGTATACAGTCTTGGTTGTTTCTACTTAGCAATTTTTACATAGGTATGGATTTACTGCTACTCCATCCATGAATATTTCTCTCTGTTATTTAATTAAGTCAAAATTTGGCTCTTGAGTTTTCTCGTTGTTTGTGATTTTTTGAAGTTATGGTATATGGAAATTTTGATTGTGTATGGATTGTTGGTTAAGTGTTGGTCTTTGTAGCGTTGTATTTTAACCATGTGCATTGAAAAGTTGTGTGGATGTCTCTTTCTATATATGGTATTCATTCTTTACTTGTGGGAAAAAATATAGTTGGGGAAACTCTAGGTCCTGCCTTGCCTTTGGTTTCTTGTTTTGGGTTTCTCTCCTAAGCGTATCACTACTCCTTACCTGTGGGTTATATGGACAATCTACCTGTCATTTAAGTTGTTTGTTTTTGTGCCCATTGTGCCTACATCCTTGTAACAAATATTTGAATACAAATGTGAAGTTTAATAGAAGTATTAAGCTTCTCATGCTCCTTTTGGATAAACCCTCAAGTTGGTCAGCTCGTCCCCCTCACCACATTACTCTTCACTATTGTGTATTGAACCATGTGTATTGAAAATTATTGTGGAGGTGGCCAACCTATAATTTAATAAAGTTAATATTCGTGCTCATTTTTGGTTATGGGTTTAGTTGGTTATTTGATGTGAAAGGATGGAAAGAATGTCAAGTGAGTGGCCTTAATATTCTTTTCATCGATCCCACTTGCGATATCATGGAAAATACTCAAGGAATTTCCATTTCAATAAGTTGTATGATGTTTTCTATTAATCAACAACATAATTACATGTTTCATAACCACATTATGTGAAGTCTTAGAATAATTATAGTTCCGGGAGAAAATAGGGTGTTACACTTCTCGTAGTGTCATCTAGCTCCACAAGCACTTTTTTGTCTCTTCTGCCATTGGACTTTGTCTCATCATTTCCCATGTTGACATGTATACCTATGATCTCCTCCTCATGGTTGTAATATCCTTGGGTGTCTAACATAAATCCAATCATCATATAATAACCAAAATGTTTTTCCTATACCTGTAATTATGCAAGAAATGTTTTTTAAATAATTATTGTTAGGACATGCATACTATAAACACTTCATTAATTAGATGACATGTTATTCTTCATCTCAATTTACGAACAACACAATGCAACAATAAAAAATCTAATTCTTTTGACACATTCCTCTATAAAACAACTCTCCAATGGATGTACTCATGCCTCATTTAGGGTCCTGAGCAAAAAGTTACAACATTCTCAAGTTTCAATTTCCACTCATTTATCCATTTTACTACTGAAAATTTATTTTATTATTTTCCAATAAAACTGTAGTATTCAACTCAAAATTATGGATTCATAGATGGCTTATCCTCCTTAATACCTATCCATTAACTACTCATTCACCCAAAATTGAGCTCCGAGTTGAAATTTATGGTCTTTGTAAGTTTAAATTGTTTTCTCATTTTTATCCCTTACTGCAACATGTGTCTTCTCACCCATATCATATAGTTTTAGGTAGCTAGATTCCAAATCTAGTTCCATGGATACCTTATATGGTCCATGATATTTCCATAAACTAATCCTTTGTCCCAAAATGAATTTTGAGCAAGGAGTTTTTCCCTCTGGAAGAAAACTAGTATCTAAATTATATCTTGTACTATTTCAGTTGTAATGTCCTCATACTAGGTCTATTTTGCACATGGAATATCTCATTGAAACATCCTTACCAAGATCTTTCATTCTAGTTGTATAGACTATGTGTACCAAAGTAAACACAATTATCACAATTTTTTCTACTTCGAAATGTTGTTTGGGCCCTCAAAGTGCCTGCACAATTTGATGACCTTGAAAATATTATTTTTTTTGTATAAAAATGATTGATTTATTGTTGTAGTGGTCTATAAATCCAGGTTGTCGATCTCAAAATTTGGAGTAATCCCATTCGTTGTTCCGCTAAAATTTTCCAAGTCTATGGATGAATCTCAATCATTGATCACCAACTTGAAAGAAATATGTACCATCCATTCTCTACCATCCAATAATCCATCTGTGATCATCAATTCCCTTGGAGAATGAACCACCTTGTCAATGTCATCGACCCCATCATCCACGATCAATGATTTTTGTTGGAAACTAAACTTGTAACACTTTTCCGAATTTTGCAAGCCGACCATCAGAGATAGACTATTTCCTTTGGAAACCACTTCACAAGACTTCGTCGAAATTGTCAACATAACCATTAGTGATTGGTACTTCCCCGATTGATGTGGGATGTCACATGGACACTTACATGGCATGACATGTTGACGATGATGTGGAAAACTAGTTGGTGTGGAATGACATGTGCATGTTGATGTGGCATGAAATGTGGATGATGATGTGGCATGACACATCAGCCTCCTCTTTTCCCTTCATCGACGATTGACAATTTATTTGGGACGAATGAAATACTTCGTCGATTTTTTTGACTCGACCAATGTTGGCGATTGGAAATTTCCTGGGAAGAATGAGAAAACTTCACCAATATTTCCAAACTGACCATCAACAATTGACAATTTCCCTTTGCTAACTAAATTCAGTGATAAATTTCTCCAAACTTCGATACTTATTTTTTTTTACCCAAATCCAGGATGAATCTAGGTCGTCGATATCCAAGTCAAAATGATATTGACTATTGATATGTCATACCTCTCCCAAATATGTTTATGAGTCTCGACGACTGATCTACTCCATTATGTCAAACTATGAAAATGGATCTCGACCATCGATTTGCTATATTTTTCCAAACTACAAAAATGGATCTCGATCGTTGATCTTCTCTATTCTGTCAAACTCCAAAAATGGATCTTAATCATCGATCTACTCCATTTTCCCAAAACGATAAAATGGATCTCGACCATTTTTATTCACCTCTTTTTAAAAATATGAAAATATATCTCGACCATCGATCTATTCCATTTTTCCACACTCTAAAAATGGATCTTAACCGTCGATCTACCCTATTTTTCGAAACTCTAAAAATGGATCTCAACCATCGATTTTCTCCATTTTTTCAAACTCTGAAAAGGGATATCAATGATTGATATTATTTTTTTTTCCAAACTATGAAAATGGATCTCGATCATCTATCAACCCCATTTTCCCAATCTCTAAAAATGGATCGTGATCATCGATTTGCTCCATTTTTCTAAAATATGAAAATGGATCTCGATAGTCAATTTGCTCCATTATTCCAAACTCCTAAAATGGATCTCGACTATCATTCTTGTCCATTTTTTCAAACTTCAAAAATGGATCTCAACCATCCATTTTCTCCACTTTTCCAATTTCAAAAATGGATCTCAACCGTCAATTTCCTCCATTTTATCAAACTCTGAAAATGGATCTCCATAGTTAGTTTGCTCTATTTTTTCAATTTTGAAAACTTATAAGTTTTGATCAATCTAAGATGAATCTAGGCCATTGATCTCAAAATCAAATGCGATCTTGGTCATTGATCCGTAAAACATCGTTAACTTCTTCAACCACCATTAAAACATGAATTTTGACCTTTCAAGGAAAAATTAGCTTTGCAACCTGTAGGTTGACGTCCTTAATCACCTCTTAGATGGTTCTTAGGTAAATTTCAGCCTAAATTGATTACAAATTTGGGGATTTCATTCTATTTTCATCATTTTCCCCAATTTCATCATAGGTGAAACTATGAAACAATGAATTTCTAGCAAATTTGCACAGGTCTAGGCCCTTACAAGCTTATTGTTGAACCTTCAACTCTGATACCAATATGTAATGTTCCCTAGCTTGACTAAGGTTCATTACAGGTTGAGTTACAAATAAAATGATTTTTTTATGCTAACAAATCATGTACCTTACCATCTACAAGGGTACACATGGATTAAACCATTCTACTATCGTTAATTCAAATGTACCTACAACACACTGAAATAAACATGAATAAAGATAATTAACTTCATACATCAACATATAAAACCATCTTCATATACATAATCAATACAAAATAAAATAACTATAAATGTAAAATAGAACAAAATAAGGACATATTTTTATAATTGTTGTGCAACCAATTGCTTTGGATGGAAATTCCACCCAACCATAGACTTGTTTTTCCAAATCTCAATAGAAAGTCACTCCCGAGCCAATGATCAAAATCCAAAAAAGAGGGTTTCATCTCACTTTCCACCCACATATTAGATAATCCCACAACCCACTAGAATTATCCTACAACTATCTCAAATTTCCTCCAACTCTCTTCCTCTCAACTTTCCCAACCCAAAGAATGTACCCCTTTACTTCTCTCAGTCCATTTGGTGTCCCATTTGTTTATCAAGGTCTCTCTAGTGAAAGTAACCACTAATATCACTACTCAGAACTCAAGGGAATTCAGTGACAATAAAACTACCAACAAACAACAATAATAACTTGATGCTATAATACAACTCTCACATGATTTCACTCTTCAGGCCTGATAACCTAGTTTTTTTGCAATCCTAACAACTTGCTTCTTCAATTTTCATCTCCAAAAATGATCCAAATTTTTCCCTCCATTGTTTCTCCATCTCCAGTTCTCTCTCCCTTTTCGTTCTCCTCCTTTCTCATTTAAAAATGTGACTAACCAAAATTTCCCCCTTGGCCATACAATTTTCCTCTCCTTTTGCTATTTTCTTGAAGTACACTCTTCCCCAAGATGATTGTACTCATCCCCATGTTCCCAACAACTATGGGATGTGACTTTTCACACCAACCTTCTTACATGTGTTTGATTATTGGCTTTGGTAACTTTCCATCGGAAAAAATAAAAGGTTTATAGGATGTGACTTTTCACACCAACCTTCTTACATGTGTTTAATGATTTCCTATGGGAAATCTCCATTAGAAAAAATAAAAGGTTTATACATAATGGTAATTTTAGAAAGTTGGTTTGAATTAATACCCATGAATATCCCCCCCATTGGGTCCCCCTCTTAGACCATCTCTTAGATTCTCTCCTCTCTTGTGGATTACTCAACCCCCATCGTTTACATGTCCCCTAGTAGTTGGTATCAAATTTCATTTATTAAATTAAGATATATAATTTCCACATATTACATTTCTTGGCCACAAACACATATTGTATCTACATTATGCATTAATTAAACTATGGATTATAGAGGGTATTTTACGAGTGCTCGGTACATTACTTTTTTTTTCCTCTTAGTTCCTTGGCAAGGTATTTTAAAGTATTTTTTGCAAGTTTTAATTGATCTTGTTGGTGAAGTTTTTTTCCTTTAAGGAATCTCTTCTTGTAGGGCCTTGGTCCTCTTAGCTTATCTTGATTAATTTGGAGATTATTCTTCCTTCATGGTTCTAATATATTAATTGATTCCATAATATAGGAGTGACCAATTCTCATAGGGATAAACTTCTTTCCTCATTGATTAATTGGGTTGGTTCTCATTCATCTCAACCCTTGAACAAATTCTGGTAGCCCCAACAGTGTAGTTAAGGAACTTGAGGCAGTTTAAGGAACAATGTAATGGAGATCAGTAAATTTGTAGGTAATACTATTCTAGATGGATAGTACATGTTGTTCCGTTTTTGGTGATATGTGGTATGTCACGTAGTTCCTCACGATTGAGGAGATATGGATTAGTGAAGTTGGAGAACCTCGTGAGTTATCTAGAAGCCCCTAGAAGTTCAAAGAAGTCATTTTATTCTAGAATCTCCTAGAAGAAGTTTACTAGTCAAAGTGGTTGTAACTAGGAGTTAATCATGAGTTAAGTTGTTGCAAAAAGAAATAATTACAAATAAATTAGTTGAAACTAGAAGTGGTGAGAATACTATTTGTGGATAAAGTGGTTGTAAGTGGACAAAGTAGTTAGAAGTGGGTTATCCCTAAAAGAAGGAAATTGGGTAAAACAATTAGAAGATAACCCCTAGAGGAAGCTACTTGTAGAGTATAAATAAGAGAGCAAGGGTATCTTATTAGATTCTGTTGAGCACATTGAATATATATTATCTTGTGAAAGGTTTATTCTAGGTACTCATTGATACATCTGAAGTTACACAAGTCTGAGGTAGTAAACGAGGGTTGACGATGAAATTTTCGGAGTTGCATAATTTGAGAAAAACCCTAGTTTATGAGGTGTACGTGGGCTGCAGTGGAGAAAGGTGTGTATGTACATGAGTTGCAATCGAGGAAAGTTCGTACATACACGGGATGTAGAATATTAACTAGTGTACATGTGAAAAAACTCATGAAAAATTAAGTAGATGTTGGTGTCAGGTCCCCAGAGTTTGAAATCAAGTTCCCAGGTCAACATTCTATAGGTTCAGGTCAGCTATAGAAGTTATTGTATGGTTACATGTTTGTTTTGATGCTTAGATTTTCTTATGATATGGTTAATTCTTGAGGCATTCTAGATATGGTTGGTCTTGTACTTGGATATGGTATATGTTGGTTGGTTGGCTAAGTGAGAAGCACTCATATGTATGGCACATACTGTATGATACAAATCTACAGAAATACAGTGGTGGTATGACTAGTATTTATCATTGGTACATGTTGTTGTGTTGAGTGTTGAGGCATATCTTGTATTTCTTGGTACATGGTTGAGGGATTTTGGTTGTGATGTGTTGTTGAAGTTCTTGGTTTAGTTTGAGGCTACATAATAGTGAGGGTTTGATGTCTAGTCCATATGAGGGTTTATTACATATGATTATGATTGTATTCACATGTATGGAACATGACTATAGAGACATAGATGCACATGGTTTGATTGATATTCTTGTGATATCCAGTATGAGATCTATGTTATCATATCTGATCTATTGAGGAGATTCTTGGTACATGTTGTTGGTATTTGTTGGTATAGGTTATTGGTACAAGTTTCTTACAGGTTACTAGTATAGGTTGACTACATATTATTGGCATATGTTGGTTAGAGGTTGTTGGAAAAAAATGGTATAGGTTTACAGTGGAATATTTCATAGTGACAGTGTGACAGTGGTTTCATCAGTTATTTGACACTTATATTTCAGGTTGGTTCAACGGGAAAAGGATAGGTGGTTTTAGACACCTTATGGTTCTAGTCGAAGAACATAGGGGGTTGTATCCTCCTTCTAGTTGGAGCCAGAGAATTGGGGAGTTAGAGCTTCCCTTAGTTTGTATCCTAAAAATATAGGGGGTTGGAGCCTCCTTCCAGGTGCAACTGGAAAAAAAAGGAACTTGGTGCTTCCAATGAATGTAATTCTTAAAGACATAAGAAAAATAATTATGTTGTTTTCTCCTGAATTGGGTTTCCATTTAAAAATACTAGTGTATTGTGTATGTGTATGATTGTTCATTGTTCATTGTTTATTTATTCTGCACTTGTTGAATGATATTGGAAAATTGATCATAAAGTTAACAACATGTATATACTATGGTTAAAAAGATAAAAAATCCATATTACTGATTCACCCCCTCACTCTCAGTAATCCAACAATTGGTATAAAAGCAGGTCATTCAAGAGATAGTTTAACCACTGGAAGGAGATCATGGATTACTCTAAGATTGGGATACCATAGTTTGATGGGGAAGATTATGCCTTTTGGAGCATAATATTGAAGACACACATATAGGCACTAGGATTTTATGTTTGAAGATCAGTGGTACATGGATACAAAGCACCGACATTCCTCGAACAGATAAATATGGAAAGAAACTTGAAGAAAAAAATTCAAGAGCTACAAGTGCACTCTTGAATGGTTTGTATAAATAAATATACACCAAATTTATGCATTGTGACTCCACAAAGGACATCTAGGTCAAGTTGAAGAATATATACGAAGGAGATGATAAGGTAAAAGAAGATAAACTTCAAATTCTTATAGAAAAATTAAAACAACTGAAGATGAATGAAGATGAGAACATAGTTACCTACTTTCTACGAGTTTATGAAGTAGTAAACAATATCAAGAGCTTGGGATATGAGGTAAATGAACAAATCATTGTCAAAAATGTATTGAGATCTCTACAAATGAAATTTGATTCAAATTTTTCAGCACTAGAAGAGAGAGAGGATCTAGATACACTGACCATGAATGAGCTACATGGGACACTCACAACTTATGAGATGATAACAAAGCAAGACAATATGATTACAAAAGAAGCAACATTCAAAGCATCCAAGTAGTCAAAGAAAAAGGGAAAGCAAAAGGTAAAGTCAGATAGCAACACCGATGACATCTCAAAAGACGATGAAGAAGTAGATAACTTTGTTAGAAGATTGAAAAGTGGAATTGGAAAATATAGAGGTAAGCTTCCATTTCTTTGTTTTAATTGTGATGGAATTGGTAATTTCACTAACAACTGTACCCATAAGAAAAATAAAATGAATTAAGAATATGATTCAAATAGAAAACAAACATACAAAAGTGAAAGAACCAAAAATAWTTTTTTCAAGAAAAGMTTTTGCACCAAAGAAGACAACACCTCATCAGATGAAGAGRAAGTCAATGAAAGTGATACAGAAAGGATTGTATTCATGGTAGTAGAATATCTCGATGAAGAAGGATAAKAATAATAATATGAAGAGGTAGAATTCGACTTTAGAGAATAATTGTTAAGTTCCATAGAAGTTATAAAATGAGAGAAGAATAAAAACAAGTCACTTGAGGTAGAACCAAGGGGAAAGGGAGTTCATAATTCACACTCTGAAGAACTAGATAAAATGATCACTAAATAAAAAATCCAAGTATAGGAAGACAATATAATTGAAGAAACACTCAGAGAACATGTAGAAGAAAGAGATAGTATCATTGGAAATTTGGAAGTAGAGATTGTCACATTGAGAAAAGATCTTCAAAAGAAAAACATGCAGAATAGCTCCAAAGTTTTGAACAAGATTATTAACAGTCGAAGGCTAAATCATGACAAGTTTTCACTATGATAAAACCATACATAAAATGGATCAATCTCCAAAACAATAGATCAAGAAACAAAACCAAGAAGCTACGCAGAGATAGTTAGAGGAGACAAGACGTTTCACAAGGAAGATCACAAAGACACTCCACCCAGAATATTCATATTTCAGAATTAGTGACAGTCATAAAAAAGAAGGAGTCAATAAGAAGAAGGGTTTAGAAGAGTAACTCATTTTATAATATCTACAACTCCCAGGTATCAAACTATATTTCTTTGTTTATGTTATTCATGTAACAATTTTGGACATAGGATATAAATTGAAAAGAAAATAAAAAGAACAGAGACAACTGTGAATGTTATGCACGAAATGATTATTCAAGAAATCCTAGTGAAACATAAAACATAAGATACAACATATTTGAATCCTTTAGTATTGATATGTAATTATACAAGTTCAAAAACTTTGGACACATGGTCAAAGATTGTAGAATGACAATTACTCCAAGAGAATATCTACAGAATAACAACAGTCACATATATGAACCTAAAATGATATGGATAAGGAAGTATAATTAGTACAACAATGAAGAATGCACACTTTATCTACAAGCTAAACACAAGAAACATGGTTGGTATGTTGACGGTGGCTGCTCAAATCACATGATAGGTGATAAGGGCATGTTTCTAACCTTGAGAAAGAAA
>SNQJ01S0062744.1:27666-53329 GCA_010110895.2 Picea sitchensis
TTGTGCCATGAAAGAACTCTTCCTTATGAGAAAGTAATTTTGTAACCTTTGTCTTCCAAGCCCGAAATAGATACAAGGTTTCTCTTCATTCTGGGTTCATTTATACTTCTTCTAGTTTAAACTACATATTTGAATCTAGTTGGAAAGTAGAAGTTCCAACTCCTCTCACATTATATCTAGCATCATCTCCAAGAACAACATGTAGATGTGCCTCTTTCTCAATGAAATGTGTTAGATGATTTCTAAGACCGGTCATGTGCCTAGAGGCACCACTATCAATAAGCCAAGTATTTTCATTGATAGGAACCATACCTGAGAGTGTTGATATGTTGATGTCTTTATTTATTTGAGGTATTGTCTTCCTGGAACTGACCTTGCTTCCCATCATGATTTTTCTCATATTCACAAACCCTTGTTAACTAGGCTAGAAAAACTAATGGCTAGGCTAGGCTAGCACTTTTAGGTTTTGTTGGGATTATGACTGCCAGCAATAAGCCTTGATAAACATGATATCCCTGGTATGCTAAGGATCTTCTTCAAGAAGTTTTCAAAAATACAATTCAGAATTTTCTGCAGAATTTTGGCGAAACCCTAGAAACCCTTAGAGACAAAAAAATAAAAATGCCCCGAAATGAAATCTGAGACTTATTGGAGGTGCGTTGAAGGATGTTGTACCCTCATATGTCATTTTTATCCCCAACTTCCATGTTTTGAGTGTTGAAAACTATCATAAGTAGAGGTCGTACATAATTTTTGGAAACCCTAGGAGGGTCGTACGCTTTCTGCAGATGTGTGAGAGAAAAGATGGAAAATGCTTGTGCAATGGGATATTCAATATATATGCTCTGATACAATGTTTATTTTTCTATAAGATAGGTTAATCATTTAGTTCATTTTAATTTTCATTTGTCTTAACCATAAACAAGAATCTTGCAACAACCAAGATCACAAGAAGAAACACCATGCACAAGAACACAAGAAGTATCCCGAGAAACCCTTCTCAACAAGGGAAGAAAACCAAACCAAATCCTTTGCTATATTATTCAAGAGAAATAAATTCACGGCCAATAAGACTTAGAACACAAGAGGGTTTTCAAACCCTAGAATACTAATTCCCAAGAGAGGTGCGCACTTTTCCCAAGAGAATGTACTTGTTGAAATTTCCAAACTTGTGTGAAGGATATGATTCCACAATGGGGAATATTCCTTTACTTATATTAGACTTGTCCTATCAACAAAAGTGTCTATTGGAACAACAAGTCTGACCTCTCTAAGTCAAATTAGAATTAATATTCACCGGATTAATTATCTTTTACATTTATTACTAATCACATTAAGGTGGGGCCGACCTGTACCCTTTACATAACAATTAGAGCTACATGCAGGTCTGACTCTTGAATAATATATAGAAATGGATATGATACACCCAATAGTTCTCATCCACTATGGGCACATCCATAGGGATGTCATATCTCTGTCTCAGTACATTACATAGAAGAACCAGATCTTTACACATTCACCTGTGCTCGTCCACAAGCACGTCCACTCTACAGATCTTCTTTCCCATTGCCTCACACAGAAGAATCATCTAGAGTTTTCTCGTCAACTTTGTTGCTCAGAGGAGGCTAATACATCATCTTCATTTATGTTCACATGACGATGCACCCAACACTTTGGGATTTCACACATTCACCTTGTGCTCAGCCACAGACACGTCTAACTCAACAGATCACCTTTCCCATTGGAGAATCATCTGGATTTATTCTCAACCCTATGAATGGAGGAGGTCATATCTACATTCTAGTTCTATCTTAGAAAGGGACCATGTACCCTTCTTAGGGTCTTTCTCTTAGGTTTGTAAGATGAGAGAAAGACTCACATAGCTGCAATGATCTACATCTCATCGATTTGTAAGCTGGAGAATGTCTCACATTGCTGCAATAATCAACAATTCCAATACGAATGTATTTGTGAAGTATGGAAATGGTAGAACAGGGGTAGAGCACATACCATCTTTAAAGAATTGGAAGGCATGATCCAAAACTGAAGTCGAAGTGAAAGCATTCTTTTTAAGGAGAGAAGTGAGAGAAGATGCAATTTTTCCATAATTCCGAACAAACTACCTATAATAGATCGTTAAACCTAGAAAACCACGCAAGCTCTTAATATTTTTAGGGTGAGGCCAATCCTACATATATTCAATTTTATTAGGATCCACTCAAACACCATCCTTTTCGACAATATGATCCATATGTTCCACATATGAGGCACCACAAGCACATTTATATTGTTTGAGGAAAAGTTGGTTCTTAGAGAGTAGATGGAGAACTTGATTCACATGGGAGATATGGGATGGCCAAGTTTTATTATAGATGAGAATATCATCAAAGGAAAATAAGACAAAATGACAGATAAAAGTACATAATACATGATTCATAAGACTTTGGAAAGTGGAAGGAGTATTACACAATCCAAAGGGAATTACCAAGAATTTATAATGACCCTCATGAGCATGAAATGAAGTCTTGGGAATGTCTTTGTATTTCATACGGATCTGGTGGTATCCTGAATGTAGATCCAATTTGGTGAATTACTGAGCATCACTCAATTCATCCAAGATGTCATCAATGACAGGAATGGGGAATTTGTCTTTGATTTTCAGTTTGTTGAGGGCGCGAAAATTGGGACACATGCACCAAGTACCTTCTTTCTTGAGTACCATGACCATAGGGAAAGAATATGTGCTAGTGTTGGGATGTATAACACCAACTTCTATCAATTCATCAACAATTTTCTTAATTTCATTCTTCTGGGAAAAGGGATGACAATACGACCGAACATTGGGAGGAAGATTTTCCGGGATGAGAGGGATGGAATGATCATGGAATCCATGGGAAGGGGTAAGTTATTTGTGAGTGGTTAAAACAACTTGGTGCTAGGAGAGGATATATTGGAGGTCAAGATGCACAGAAGATGTCTCAACAACATGAATGGAGTGGAGTTAGGCATTAATTCATGAATGACCTTTTCTAAGGAGATTTTCCATGCGATGGGAACTGATGATCTCAATGGAGCCTATTGTGATACGTTAGAACTTATATTGTTGTCCCTCCCATTGGAATTGCATGGTTAAGTACTTAAAATCCATGAGAATGGGGCTAGAGTGCGTAACCATTTGGAACCAATAACAATGTCACAATCACCCATGTCTATATAAAACATATGGGATTTCAGGTCATACTGACCAATTCAGATTCACACATTTTCACATCACCCCCCACATTTCATGGAACCACTATTGGCAATCATGATTTGAAAATTATTCACGGCATGGATGTAAAAATTGACTTCCTAGGAAATGCGACGATGAATAAAATTATGGGTGCTACCATTGTCCACAAGGATGATGAATTTCCTATTTTTGATGTAACCAATTAATTTGAGAGTATGGGGAGCAGAGAAGCTAGTGAGGGAATTAAGTGAAATCATTGGGTCAACGTCTGGTGCATCAGAGGGTGGATTTATATCAGATGGCGGTGGTAGTTCCTCCACAAGAAGAGAAACAACATATTCTTCAGAAATATCCTCATTCACAACCATAAAAATCTTTTGTTCCTTACACTTGTGCCTGAGAAAATATTTGTCATCACAATTATAACAAAGACCCTTGAGTTGACGTTCATCCATTTCATCCCTAGTTAATTTATGGATCTTTAGGGGAGTTGCAGGAGGGGAATAATTGGTGGGTTTAGGGTGAGTAGGAAAGGAGGGTTTGCAGGTCTGGGAGGATACAATTTGTTGTTCTTTCTTGGCTCGTTGATTATCTTCCAACCAAGTCTAAGGGTGTTCCATGAGAATATGGACACAAATTTCATCTTTAAGGCCACTGATAAAACATTTCCTAAAGAAAGTGTATGACATGCCCTCCGTTCTGGAATCCAGGTGATCAAATGTGGGAATACATTCTTCCATTGTCCCATACTGATTTAGCTTGGTCAAATGTCCTAAATGGTGGATGCCAGAGTCAAAGAGGTCATAAATTTCGGCCATAAATTGTGTCCAAGAAACATACCCTTGGTGTGACTTTTTTCTCCATTGCCACCATTTCCATCGTTCCAGATCCAGATGTAGGAAACCATAATGAAGCTTGGCTAAATCATCAGTAATTTTATGCAAAGAGAAATAATGTTCCATTTGGGTGACCTAGCATGTGGGATCCTATCCATAAAATTTGTTCACCTGAATTATGGGAGGGTGGAGGTCTCGAGAAAAGTGGGTAGTATGAGGACCTTGGTAATGGGAAGAGAAATGGGCATCCTTATAAGATGGTTGTTCAGAAGAGTAAGGGTTCTGGGAATGACCCATGAAGTGTTCAAAGGTGGCTTTGAGGTCTTTGAGGTCTTTGATGTAGGAACATTGTTCCTGGAGGACCTGAATAGAAAAATTGTTTGAGCTAATGGTGTCATTGACATTCTTGATGTCTTCCTTGTTCTGATGGGTGTCAGCATTCAAGGTATTTAGTTATTAGGATCGGGTGGTAGCCATTTGGAAAAAATGGGAAGGAAAATGGTATAGGGGAACCAAAAGGGGGTGGGAGGGGTGGGTGGGACCACTGATAAGAAGGGTGTCAAATGATAGGTACCATTGTGATAAGGGAGAAAAGGGGGATCCAATGGGATAGGGGCCAAATAAGGGTGTTGGAGAAGGGTCGGGTCCACAAAAACAAATTGTTTTAAAAATGATAGGTATCACTGGAATGAGGGCGAAGAGAGGAACCCGATGGGATAGGTTTGAAATTATTAAAAGGAAGAAATGTATAGTAATTTCACAAATCGAATGCAGAAGGCATAGCTACGCTACAATAGATCTTGTTTTTTTCTGTTTTTGTGTCCGTCCCAAGGGTTAGTTTATGAAATTTATCTACAGACAAGGTTTTTCCTTGTGCTATAGCTCTCTAATGCACGTGTGAGGTCCAACAATAGTACTCGACCAAATATCTCAGGGAACCAACTAAGGAGGCTAGACTGTTCCCTTATCTGTACTATCCAACTACCCAGGTACTAAAGAGTATCTTCCCGAGTGTTGTTCTTGGTGGAATTATAGAATTCAGGAGTCCGATCGGTTTATCTATGGAGAGCTTCAAGATATCTGGGTCTATCTGTATACAAGTGTTGTTTGATGCGCTACCACTCGAAGGGGTACCAACAAGGGTTACAAGGGTTTCCAACAGATGTGTGCTTAAGTACAACTTGTATTTCCTCTGTGTATGAGTCCCTGACCACGACTTTATGCACGTAACGACATATCTCTATAGCTTTAAGACGTTGGAATATGTCTATACCTTGAAAAAAATTAATCCACAATTTTCTTCCAAGGAAAATGCTCTGATACCACTTGTAGTATTCCAGATATAAAATGGTATGAAAAACATAAATATTTTAGCTAGAAATGGTAGAACAATGATATAACCAGAACAATACCAGAATAATACCAGAATAACACTAGAAAGAGCACCTTGATTAATGATATCAATGTTCACTTGCCTCTTCGAGGGGGAAACCACCAACAGACTATATCTCTATTACAATAATATCCAAGACAAGATTTATCATACCCTATACTCCTATTTATACTAAATCTATCTATCCAAAAGAACAATCTAGAGGAAGATCCTTCTAGAAGTGGAAGCTTCTACTATGTCTTCTTACATTTGACTTATTCTTCCTTATTGCTAGGCCTTATTAATATTGGTCTTTATTACATGGAATTATATTATTCTACCTATGTGAGGGGTTAGGGAGGTTAGGCCCCTAACATCTTATTCTAGTATCAACTTGTGCATGTTTGTTCCCGATAATATGATTTGATGGATGAGTCTTCTATATTCGTCTGCTAGGTGTATTTGGAGGTACTTGAAGATATTTTTGTTCATGTTCTATTTTTTCTAACTGCTCTTCTTCATCTTCCTATTCTACAACTCCTTCTTCCTTATATTTTTCTTCGTGAACCTGTTCTATTGAATCCTTTTGTTCTTCCTTTTTTCTTCATCCACTTGTCTCATCAAATGTCACATTGATGATTTCCACATTTTTATTGAGCCTTATATTGAAGCATTTGTATTCTTTCCTTGTGCTCGAGTGCCCAACAAGTATGCCTTTGTCCACACGAGAATCAAACATTCTCATTCTTCCATCTTCTCTTTTGATGTAGCATTTTCTTCCAAAAACTCTGAATTGCTTCACATTTGTTGGTCTTCCTTTCCATAGCTCGTAGGGCGTTTTATCACTATTGTTTCTGGAATTCCTCTGTTTTTTATGTGAACTGTTGTATGCACTACATGTGCCCAAAAGGCACCTATCAACTTGGATTACATTAACATAGTTCGATCGATTTCCTGTATTGTTTTGTTCTTCCTTTCGATAACTCCATTCTGTTGTGGTGTCCTGGCAACGAAAAATTTCCTTTTTATTCCATGCTTACTGTAGAAGTCCATAAATTCCTTTGAAGTAAACTCTCCTTCATTATCAAATCTCAAACATTTTATTTTCGAATCTATCTCATTTTCAACCATTTCCTTGTATATATTGAAGTTCTCGAATGATTCTAACTTCTTCCTGAGAAAAACAACTGCAGTCATTCTTGTATAATCATCAACCAATAGCATAAAATACTTCTCACCTTTCAACCTGTTTGTTCTAGTTGGTCCAACTATATCAGTATGCATAATTTCCAGCGGCTTTGTTGTGGAGTATTCATTTGACTTGAAACTGGTCTTGGTTTGCTTTCCTTGTTGACAATGCTTTCATAAAGTGTTGGTTGGATTCATGATCTAGGGAATTTCTCTGACTTCTTCATTTTTTCTGACCTTGACAATATTATCAAAATTTATGTGACACATTCTTTTGTGCCATAGCCAAACTTCATCTTCCTTTCTTAAACAACACTTTTAATTTCCATTTTCATTTAGTAAATATATGTTTCTTGAATTTATCATAGTTGTTGCTACCACTCTACCTGATTATTATTTTCTTATCTCACACTTTGGTGAATCAAACACAAGTTTGTGACCTTGGTCACACATTTGACTTACACTTAGAATATTGTGTTACATATCTTCGACTCGTAGAACATTCTTTTTCTTGGTACCCTTATTTCCAATTATGATTGTGCCTCTTCCAATGATTATGGATGAGTTGTCGTTTTGAAAGGAGACCGATCCATCTAATTTCTTTCTCAAGGTTAGAAACATGCCCTTATCACCTATCATGTGATTTGAGCAGCCACCGTCAACATACCAACCATGTTTCTTGTGTTTAGCTTGTAGATAAAGTGTGCATTCTTCATTGTTGTACTAATTATACTTCCTTATCCATATCATTTTAGGTTCATATATGTGACTGTTGTTATTCTGTAGATATTCTCTTGGAGTAATTGTCATTCTACAATCTTTGACCATGTGTCCAAAGTTTTTGAACTTGTATAATTACATATCAATACTAAAGGATTCAAATATGTTGTATCTTATGTTTTATGTTTCACTAGGATTTCTTGAATAATCATTTCGTGCATAACATTCACAGTTGTCTCTGTTCTTTTTATTTTCTTTTCAATTTATATCCTATGTCCAAAATTGTTACATGAATAACATAAACAAAGAAATATAGTTTGATACCTGGGAGTTGTAGATATTATAAAATGAGTTACTCTTCTAAACCCTTCTTCTTATTGACTCCTTCTTTTTTATGACTGTCACTAATTCTGAAATATGAATATTCTGGGTGGAGTGTCTTTGTGATCTTCCTTGTGAAACGTCTTGTCTCCTCTAACTATCTCTGCGTAGCTTCTTGGTTTTGTTTCTTGATCTATTGTTTTGGAGATTGATCCATTTTATGTATGGTTTTATCATAGTGAAAACTTGTCATGATTTAGCCTTCGACTGTTAATAATCTTGTTCAAAACTTTGGAGCTATTCTGCATGTTTTTCTTTTGAAGATCTTTTCTCAATGTGACAATCTCTACTTCCAAATTTCCAATGATACTATCTCTTTCTTCTACATGTTCTCTGAGTGTTTCTTCAATTATATTGTCTTCCTATACTTGGATTTTTTATTTAGTGATCATTTTATCTAGTTCTTCAGAGTGTGAATTATGAACTCCCTTTCCCCTTGGTTCTACCTCAAGTGACTTGTTTTTATTCTTCTCTCATTTTATAACTTCTATGGAACTTAACAATTATTCTCTAAAGTCGAATTCTACCTCTTCATATTATTATTCTTATCCTTCTTCATCGAGATATTCTACTACCATGAATACAATCCTTTCTGTATCACTTTCATTGACTTCCTCTTCATCTGATGAGGTGTTGTCTTCTTTGGTGCAAAAGCTTTTCTTGAAAAAATTATTTTTGGTTCTTTCACTTTTGTATGTTTGTTTTCTATTTGAATCATATTCTTAATTCATTTTATTTTTCTTATGGGTACAGTTGTTAGTGAAATTACCAATTCCATCACAATTAAAACAAAGAAATGGAAGCTTACCTCTATATTTTCCAATTCCACTTTTCAATCTTCTAACAAAGTTATCTACTTCTTCATCGTCTTTTGAGATGTCATCGGTGTTGCTATCTGACTTTACCTTTTGCTTTCCCTTTTTCTTTGACTACTTGGATGCTTTGAATGTTGCTTCTTTTGTAATCATATTGTCTTGCTTTGTTATCATCTCATAAGTTGTGAGTGTCCCATGTAGCTCATTCATGGTCAGTGTATCTAGATCCTCTCTCTCTTCTAGTGCTGAAAAATTTGAATCAAATTTCATTTGTAGAGATCTCAATACATTTTTGACAATGATTTGTTCATTTACCTCATATCCCAAGCTCTTGATATTGTTTACTACTTCATAAACTCGTAGAAAGTAGGTAACTATGTTCTCATCTTCATTCATCTTCAGTTGTTTTAATTTTTCTATAAGAATTTGAAGTTTATCTTCTTTTACCTTATCATCTCCTTCGTATATATTCTTCAACTTGACCTAGATGTCCTTTGTGGAGTCACAATGCATAAATTTGGTGTATATTTATTTATACAAACCATTCAAGAGTGCACTTGTAGCTCTTGAATTTTTTTCTTCAAGTTTCTTTCCATATTTATCTGTTCGAGGAATGTCGGTGCTTTGTATCCATGTACCACTGATCTTCAAACATAAAATCCTAGTGCCTATATGTGTGTCTTCAATATTATGCTCCAAAAGGCATAATCTTCCCCATCAAACTATGGTATCCCAATCTTAGAGTAATCCATGATCTCCTTCCAGTGGTTAAACTATCTCTTGAATGACCTGCTTTTATACCAATTGTTGGATTACTGAGAGTGAGGGGGTGAATCAGTAATATGGATTTTTTATCTTTTTAACCATAGTATATACATGTTGTTAACTTTATGATCAATTTTCCAATATCATTCAACAAGTGCAGAATAAATAAACAATGAACAATGAACAATCATACACATACACAATACACTAGTATTTTTAAATGGAAACCCAATTCAGGAGAAAACAACATAATTATTTTTCTTATGTCTTTAAGAATTACATTCATTGGAAGCACCAAGTTCCTTTTTTTTCCAGTTGCACCTGGAAGGAGGCTCCAACCCCCTATATTTTTAGGATACAAACTAAGGGAAGCTCTAACTCCCCAATTCTCTGGCTCCAACTAGAAGGAGGATACAACCCCCTATGTTCTTCGACTAGAACCATAAGGTGTCTAAAACCACCTATCCTTTTCCCGTTGAACCAACCTGAAATATAAGTGTCAAATAACTGATGAAACCACTGTCACACTGTCACTATGAAATATTCCACTGTAAACCTATACCATTTTTTTCCAACAACCTCTAACCAACATATGCCAATAATATGTAGTCAACCTATACTAGTAACCTGTAAGAAACTTGTACCAATAACCTATACCAACAAATACCAACAACATGTACCAAGAATCTCCTCAATAGATCAGATATGATAACATAGATCTCATACTGGATATCACAAGAATATCAATCAAACCATGTGCATCTATGTCTCTATAGTCATGTTCCATACATGTGAATACAATCATAATCATATGTAATAAACCCTCATATGGACTAGACATCAAACCCTCACTATTATGTAGCCTCAAACTAAACCAAGAACTTCAACAACACATCACAACCAAAATCCCTCAACCATGTACCAAGAAATACAAGATATGCCTCAACACTCAACACAACAACATGTACCAATGATAAATACTAGTCATACCACCACTGTATTTCTGTAGATTTGTATCATACAGTATGTGCCATACATATGAGTGCTTCTCACTTAGCCAACCAACCAACATATACCATATCCAAGTACAAGACCAACCATATCTAGAATGCCTCAAGAATTAACCATATCATAAGAAAATCTAAGCATCAAAACAAACATGTAACCATACAATAACTTCTATAGCTGACCTGAACCTATAGAATGTTGACCTGGGAACTTGATTTCAAACTCTGGGGACCTGACACCAACATCTACTTAATTTTTCATGAGTTTTTTCACATGTACACTAGTTAATATTCTACATCCCGTGTATGTACGAACTTTCCTCGATTGCAACTCATGTACATACACACCTTTCTCCACTGCAGCCCACGTACACCTCATAAACTAGGGTTTTTCTCAAATTATGCAACTCCGAAAATTTCATCGTCAACCCTCGTTTACTACCTCAGACTTGTGTAACTTCAGATGTATCAATGAGTACCTAGAATAAACCTTTCACAAGATAATATATATTCAATGTGCTCAACAGAATCTAATAAGATACCCTTGCTCTCTTATTTATACTCTACAAGTAGCTTCCTCTAGGGGTTATCTTCTAATTGTTTTACCCAATTTCCTTCTTTTAGGGATAACCCACTTCTAACTACTTTGTCCACTTACAACCACTTTATCCACAAATAGTATTCTCACCACTTCTAGTTTCAACTAATTTATTTGTAATTATTTCTTTTTGCAACAACTTAACTCATGATTAACTCCTAGTTACAACCACTTTGACTAGTAAACTTCATGATTAACTCCCAAGCTACAACCACTTGACTAGTAAACTTCTTCTAGGAGATTCTATAATTAATTTGAATTTTGACCTTCTAGGGGGATTCTAGATAACTCATGAGAGTTCTCCAACTTCAATAATCCATATCTCCTCAATCGTGACGGTGAACTACATGACATACCACATATCACCTAAATGGAACCACATGTACTATCCATCTAGAATATTATTACCTACAAATTTATTGATCTCCACACATTGTTCCTTAACCCACTCAAGTTCCTCAACTACATCATGGGGCTACTATAATTTCTTTCAAGGGTTGAGAGATGAATGACAACCAACCCAATTAACTAACGCTGAAAGAAGTTTGTCCCTATGAGAAATGGTCACTCCTATATTATGGAATCAATTAATATATTAGAACCATGAAGGAAGAATAATATCCAAACTAATCAAGATAAGCTAAGAGGACCAAGGCTTTGCAAGAAGAGATTCCTCAAAGGAAAAAAAATTCACCAACAAGATCAATTAAATCTTGAAAAAAATACTTAAAAATCCTTGCCAAGGAACTAAGAGGAAGAACAAAGTAATGTACTAAGCACTCGTAAAATACCCTCTATAATCCATAGTTTACTCCACGCACAATGTAGATACAATATGTGTTTGTGGCCAAGAAATGTAATATGAAAATTATATTTATGTTTTTAATAAATAAATTGAGACCAACTACTAGGGACATGTAAACTATGGGGGTTGAGTAATCCACAAAAGAGGAGAGAATCTAACAGATGGTCTAAGAGGGGACCCAATGGGGGAATATTCATGGGTATTAATTCAAACCAACATTCCTGAAATTATTATCATTATGTATAACCTTTTATTTTTCTATTGAGTGTCCCCAAAGCCAATAATTAAACACATGTAAGAAGGTTGTGTGAAAAGTCACATCCTATAAACCTTTTATTTTTTTCGATAGAAATTTCCCAAAGCCAATCATCAAACACAAGTAAGAAGGTTGGTGGTGAAATTCACATCCCATAGTTGTTGTGGGAACATGGGGGATGAGTAAAAACATCTTGGGAAGAGGCATGCCTCAAGAAAGCAAGCAAAGGAGAGGAAAATTGTATGGCCAAGAGGGAAATTTTGGTTAGTCACATTTTCAAATGAGAAAGGAGGAGAACAACAAGGAGAGAGAACGATGGAGAAACAATGGAGGAAAATTTGGATCATTTTGGGGATGAAAATTGAAGAAGCAAGTTGTTAGGATTGCAAAAAAACTAGGTTGTCAGGCCTTGAAGAGTGAAATCATGTGAGAGTTGTATTATGGCATCAAGGTTATTGCTGTTTGCTGGTAGTTTTCTTAGCAACAATTTCCCTTGAATTCCTCGAAAAGGATTAGTGGTTACTTTCAATTAGAAAGACCTTGATAAACAAATGGGACACCAAATGGACCCGAGAGAAGCAAAGGGGCACATTCTTTGGGTTGGGAAAGTTGAGAGGAAGAGCTGGGAGGAAAATCTGAGATAGTTGTAGGATAATTCTAGTGGGTTGTGGGATTATTCATCATGTAAGTGGTATGGAGATAAAACTCCTCTTTTGCATCCCTGTTACTGGCTCCTGTGGGTGACCTTCTGTTGAGATTTGGAAAACAAGTCTATGGTTGGGTGGAATTTCCATCCAAAGTAGTTGGTTGCAAAAATGTTTTAAAATGGCCCTTATTTTGTTCTATTTTACATTTATAGCTATTCTATTTTGTATTAATTATGTATATGAAGATGGTTTTATATGTTGATGTATGAAGTTAATTATCTTAATTCATGTTTATTTCAATGTGTTGTAGCTACATTTGAATTAACGATAGTAGAAGGGTTTAATCCATGCATACTCTTGTAGATGGTAAGGTACATAATTTGTTAGCATAAAAAAATCATTTTATTTAGGAATCAACCCAGAATGAACCTCACTGCTAGGGAACATTACATATTGGTATCGAGTTGTTCAACACTAAGCTTGTATGGGCCTAGACCCGTGCGAATTTGGTAGAAATTCATTGTTTCATAGTTTCACCTATGATGAAATTGGGGAAACTGATGAAAATAGAATAAAATTCCCAAATTTATAATCAATTTAGGCTGAAATTTCTCTAAGAACCATCTAAGAGGTAATTAAGGATGTCAAACTACAGGTTGCAGAGCTAATTTTTCCTTGAAAGGTCAAAATTATTGTTTTAATGGTGGTTGAAGAAGTTAACGATGTTTTATGGATCAATGGCTGAGATCGCATTTGATTTTGAGATAAAATGCTATATTCATCCTAGATTGATAAAAACTTATAAGTTTTCAAAATTGAAAAAATAGAGCAAATTGACTATGGAGATCCATTTTCAGAGTTTGAAAATGAAGGAAATTGATTCGCTGAGATCCATTTCAAATTGGAAAAATGGAGCATATGGATGGTTGAGATCCATTTTTGAAGTTTAAAAAATGGACAAGAATGATAATGGTGTATCCATTTTAGGAGTTTCGAATAATGGAACAAATTGACTATCAAGATCCATTTTCAGATTTTGGAAAAATGGAGCAAATCAACCATCACGATCCATTTTTAAAGTTTGGGAAAATGGGGTAGATATATGGTCGAGATCCATTTTAATAGTTTGGAAAAACAAAGAATATTGATGGTTGACATCCCTTTTCAGAGTTTGAAAAAATGCAGCAAATTGATGGTTGAGATCCGTTTTTAGAGTTTGGAAAAATGGGGTAGATCGACGGTTAAGATCCATTTTCAGAGTGTGGAAAAATGGAACAGATCGATGGTCGAGATATATTTTCATATTTTTAGAGAGAGGTGAAGAAAAATGGTCGAGATCCATTTTCTCATTTTGGGAAAATGGAGTAGATTGATGATCAAGATCCATTTTTGGAGTTTGAAAGAATAGAGAAGATCAATATTGAGATCCATTTTTGTAGTTTGGAAAAATATAGTAGATCGGGATGGTCTAGATCCATTTTCATATTTTGACATAATGGAGTAGATCAGTCGTCGAGACTCATAAACATATTTTGGAGAAGTATGACATATCAATACTCGATATCATTTTGACTTGGATATCAACGACTGTATCTATCCCGATTTGGGTAAAAAAAATTAAGTATCGAAGTTTGGAGAAATTTATCACTGAATTTAGTCGGCAAAGGGAAATTGTCGATTGTTGATGGTCAGTTTGGAAATATTGGTGAAGTTTTCTCATTCTTTCCAGGAAATTTCCAATCACCAACATTGGTCAAGTCAAAAACATCGACGACGTATTTAATTCGTCCCAAAGAAATTGTCAATCGTCGATGAAGGGAAAAGGGGAGGTTGATCTATCATGCCACATCATCATCCACATTTCATGCCACATCAACATGCACATGTCATTCCACACCAACTAGTTTTCCACATAATCATCAACATGTCATGCCATGTAAGTGTCCATGTGACATCCCACATCAATCGAAAAAGCACCAATCACTAATGGTTATGTTGACAATTTTGACGAAGTCTTGTGAAGTGGTTTCCAAAGGAAATAGTCTATCTCTTATGGTCACTCTAAAAATTTGGAAAAGTGTTACAAGTTTAGTTCCCAACAAAAAATCATTGATCGTGGATGATGGGGTTGATGACATTGACAAGGGGGTTCATTATCCAAGGGAATTGATGATCATAGGTGGATTATTGGATGGTAGAGAATGGATGGTACATATTTCTTTCAAGTTGGTGATTAATGATTGAGATTCATGCATAGACTTGGAAAAGTTTAGCAGAACAATGATTGGGATTACTCCAAATTTTGAGATCTAATGACCGGATTTATAGACCACTACATAAATCAATCATTTTATACAAAAAAAAATAATATTTTTCAAGTCATCAAATTCAGTGTGCACTTTGAGGGCCCAAACAACATTTCCAAGTAGAAAAAATTGTGATAATTGTGTTTACTTTGGTACACATAGTCTATAAAACTAGAATGAAAGATCTTGGTAAGGCTTTTTCAATGAGATATTCCATGTGCAAAACAGAGCTAGTATGAGGACATTACAACTGAAATAGTACAAGATATAATTTAGATACTAGTTTTCTTCCATAGGGAAAAATGCCTTGCTCAGAATTTGTTTTGGGAAAAAATGATTGCTGAGAAAATACCATGACCATATGATGTCCAATACATACACATGGAATCATTTGGAATCTAGCTACCTAAACTATATAATGACATGTAAGATAATATTGTTATGTTGCAAGAAGGAATAAAATGAGAAAACAATTTAAACTTACAAAGACCATAAATTTCAAATCGTGAGTTCAATTTTGGGTGAATGAGAAGTTAATGGATAGGTATTATGAGGATAAGCCATCTCAGGAACTGCTAAATTTTGAGTTGATTACTACAGCTTTATCGAAAATATTAAAATAAATTTTAGTAGTAAAATGGATAAATGAGTGGAAATCAAAACTTGAGAAGGTTGTAACTTGTTTCTCAAGACCCTAAATGAGGCACAAGTACATCCATTGGAGAGTTGTTTTATAGAGGAATGTCAAAAGAATTAGATTTTTATTGTTTCACGTTGTTTGTAAATTGAGATGAAGAATAACATGGCCCAATTAATGAATGTTTTATGTTATGCATGTCCTAACAATAATTATTAAAAAAAAAATTCTTGCATCATTACAGGTATAGGAAAAACATTTTGGTTACTATATGATGATTGGATTTATGTTAGAGTACCCAAGGATATATTACAACCATGAGGAGGAGATCATAGGTATACATGTCAACATGGGAAATGATGAGACAAATTCCAAAGGAAGAAGAGACAAAAAAGTGTCTGTGGATCTAGATGACACTACAAGAAGTGTAACACCGTATTTTCTCCCAAGACTGTAATTATTCTAAGACTTCATATAATGCGATTATGAAAGCATGTAATTATGTTGTTGATTGATAGAAAACATCAGACAACTTATTGAAATGGAAATTCCTTGAGTATTTTCCATGATATCGCAAGTGGGATCGATGAAAGAAATATTAAGACCACTCACTTGATGTTCTTTCCATCCATGCACATCAAATAACCAACTAAACCCATAACCAAAAATGAGCACGAATATTACCTTTATTAAATTATAGGTTGGCCACCTCCACAATAATTTTCAATACACATGGTTCAATACACAACAGTGAAGAGTAATGTGATGAGGGGAATGAGCTGACCAAATTGAGGGTTTATCCAAAAGGAGCATGAGAAGCTTAATACTTCTATTAAAATTCAAATTTATATTCAAAGAGATGTTACAAGGATGTAGGCACAATAGGCACAAAAACAAACAACTTAAATGTCAAGTAGAGTGTCCATATAACCCATAGGTAAGGAGTAGTGATACACTTAGGAAAGAAACCCCAAAACAAGAAACCAAAGGCAAGGCAAGACCTAGAGTTTCCCCAACTATATTTCTTCCCACAAGTAAATAACGAATACAATATATAGAAAGAGACATACACACAACTTTTCAATGCACATGGTTCAAATAAAATGCTACAAAAACCAACACTTAACCAACAATCCATACACAATCAAAATTTCATATACCCATAACTTTAGAAAGAACAGACAACGAAAGCAAACTCAAGAGCCAATTTGAATTAATTAGAAGAACGAAAAAATATTCATGGATGGGAGTAGCACAAATCCATACCAAGCAAAAATTTCTTAAGGAGAAACAACCAAGAATCAGATAATTCTTCCAACGGCCAAACAAAAGCAGAGAAACAACAACCAACAAGAGAAATGAAAAATGACTAAGGTAGGCTCGAGGAGGGTTAGAGCAATGTGCATTTAGTGCATGCGGTATCTACATTCATCCATAGATAGTACAAGAAAGTTAACATACATCACATCAACCACTAACTCCAAATCATTTTAATGCAAGTCGAATACACCACGTTTTCCCTAAGTCTCCAACTTAATGAATGTGCCAACCCTTGTTTAAAACTCCAATGTGACATATATAAAAACCTTGATAGGGATACCAAGTCCCAACTTAGACCTCCAATTGAAACAATGAGCATAATCCTTGTAGCATGGAATCAACATATCACACATGTAACTTAAACATGAAGTTTAGGTACCTCGTCAATCTAAATGTAGTATAATAATAATTGTGAGAGCTATATAAAGACAACATATTTGCCTTTCTAATCATATTTCCCATAACATCATTTGATCAAAATAGACCCAGAGTTTGTATTCCACCTAACCATACAATAATATAGAACATATGTCCTTCTTCACATAGCTCTATCAGTCACAAGGGGTCCCACATATTAGTATGTTATTAAATATAATTAAATAATAAGGTGCTTGCAACCATTTGCAAGAAGGTACCCTATAAGAAGCTTTAAGCATCATCAACCTGATTATAATTTATTTCTTGGTTGCAGTTGGTTCTATGTGATAAATGTTGTCACTTCTTTAGTTTTTTTGTACAATTCCCCCATTAAGGAAAAATTGTGACTATTGACTAACTTGATTATTTAACTCCATATCTCCATAATTCCCCAGCGAATAATGTCCCTTTTATAGGTTCTAGTCTTGGGTATGAGAGTGTGGGAGTAGGTATCCTCAAATATTCTTGACTTATGGGATTTTTTCCCTTACCTCCACCTAATCCCCACATGAGGTTTCCATACAACATGATTAAGGATATGGTGTGATGATCCTCTAAAATTTTCGATCCTTCGGGTAGTACCTAGCGTATATTCCACTAACACACTAGGTGACATCATGTCACTTAGTCTCCCACATGGTCTGGCACCTAAAAATTCCCTTCCTACGCATGTCTTCATTGATCCTTTTTCTTATGGTGAACCTATCTGTATTAATATCCAATATCCTACATGAGTGCAGAAGAAAAGTTGGCAAATGCTATGCTCATAGTTTCATTTAGTTTTTGTTTAATTCTTATTAATAGCTTTGTTGTTTTCTTTCTAACCTTTTACCATACAGCTGTCATGACTAGCAGAGCCCAACTAGGCATGTAAGCACTGACTTTTTGCTCATCAAACGACAAAAAGAGTGCAAACACAAATGGAAGCTTGCAGGGAATGTATTCAATCTATCGGCATCATATTGAAGTTAAACTGCCAACTTCTTATGACGATGCTCGAGGAAAAGTACCAACCTACGAACGTCATGTTGGGAAGAGACCCATTCATGGGTATTACAAGGAGAAATGTTCTTGTTTCTATGTCAAGCTCGTTAAAAGGGAAACAAAGGATTTTGAGCAAAGTTTATGTTTCTTGGTCAAGCTCGTTAAAAAATCAAAAATAGGATTTTGAGCATAGTTTCATTCTTTGTTGAGATGAACCATGAAGACTCATCTTCCTTGAGATCGTTAAACCATGAAGACTCATATTTTGATTGGTACTTTACCCCTTTCTCGGCCTCATAAGACTAACTACGAAAAAAGGTATACTCTAGTCAATCGTGACTAGAGGAGTTCTCCCTTGTATTGTTTTACACTTTTTAAAGATTGGGAAACTAAATTTAAGAAAAAGAAAACCCATGGAGTCATCTTTAAGATATTTTTAGACTCTCTAAGCATGAAAAGACTGTTGATTTTTCCTTCTTTGGACTCGTAAAACATGCATTGAAGGACCCATATGGGGCCTAACCCCTCCTTCTTTAGGTTCATTAAACATATGATGAGGGACTCATTGAAGATGAGAAATACCAAGAATATATTATCCTCACCAAGATCATTTAAAAAAGAAATGGGTACTCTCCAATAATGGTGGGGGGAAACATTGAAGGAAGTAGTTCATTTTTTTGGAAAGTATCATGGAATTTGTTTGTTGTCTCCCTTGAACATGGCACATGTTTTTGTCTCATATCATAGTTGAATAATATTATTTTCTCACAATTTTTTTCATCTCGTCTTGTAGTTGGATAATCTACTTATCTTTGAGTCATACCAATTCCATGATTCCCCATACTACTTCATATCACCTGAAGAGATCCTTGGTGATCGCCGCACTATGTTTTGGTCTACCTCTCAGTCGAATCAATGCTTCCAAGTAACTGCCTCACACTGTTCAAGGGAAGTTTCACCTCGAACCATCCATTCTGCAACATTACCATCTTTCATCCCCATG
This sequence comes from Picea sitchensis, assembly GCA_010110895.2. Lineage (NCBI taxonomy): Eukaryota > Viridiplantae > Streptophyta > Pinopsida > Pinales > Pinaceae > Picea > Picea sitchensis. Next base: position 46,956 of record SNQJ01S0062744.1, read on the forward strand.
TCAGTCCAAACTCATTTTATCTATCATATTACATCACTTTCCTGTGTCATTTTCATGTCTATGATGGGGGATACGTCATGGCTCCCCTTCAATGAGTATGTTCCTATTGAATTCAACACATTATCCAAGTATTAGACTTATAAATGAGTTAATACATTGGAACCTTCATGCCGCAATGGAAGTTTTCCTTACCTTCGATAGTAGGTTTACCCCATTGAACTTTCATTGACTGATTCCACACATGTTTGACTTCATCGCATTTATTCACATTCACTAGAATACAGTAGGGTACCATCGGAGTCATTGTTATCATTGGTGATTTCCCTTTCACTTGTTAACAATATACATTAATGATCGGTAATCAATTGGTTTCTACCATGTTCGACATCAAGTCAATTGTTCACATGGCTAGATTCATACCATTTTAGGATCAAGATGAAGACCCTGGGCTGGGAATTCACTATGTTATGTTCTTTACCCAAGCTACGATGGAGAGCATTTGAATAGGTAGAAGATTCTAGTATAACCACCATATTCGCAATCTCACTGATGTATATTCTATTACATAGATCCACTTTGTATTGGTCTATGGCTATGTTGTTTTTCCATATCATAGCTCCATTGTGTATTCTTTCATGGCTATGACTTAATCATGTCATGGAGGTATGGATCCAAATTGTATATTTAATGGACATATCCTTATTCAGTACATTCATGGATCTGTGATGTATTGGTTGGAAACCATTCTTTGAGTTAGTTTATCTGAGTATGGATATCCTCACCTCGAGGATGATATGTGTCTATTGTTTCATGTTTTCATGCAACTTCTACCCAAATTTTCTATTCTAGTTCCTTGATGCACATACGTTTGTAAAGTGTTTCATCCATCAACTTCTCTTCTGACCTCATACTTTAGGTGGAATCTTTTACACACCAAAATGTCACACTTAGGTGTCTCATATATTACATGCCTTAAGTGTCATAAAGTGGCTTATGCACCTTACTAAGTGTCACATGCACTTTATTGAGTGTCTCAACCTTGACACCATGAAATAACATTTGTCACAATCCCCAGTTAGTGTGGAGGAAAAATTTATCATATTAAGGTCAAAATACTATGTGCACATGTATTATTCATTTTTATTGAAAAAAGGAAATCCCATAGTTGTTTGGAAAATGGGGATGGGTATAATCCTCTTGGGAAAGAGTGTAAGTCAAGAAAATAGAAAAAGGAGAGGAAATTTGTATGGCCAAGGGGGAATTTTTAGTTAGTCACATTTTTTCATGAGAAAGGAGGAGAACGACAAGGGAGAGAGCCCTGGAGTTGGATAAACAATGGAGGGAAAATTTTGGATCACTTTTGGAGATGAAGATTGAAGAAGCAAGCTGTTAGGATTGCAAAAGAAGCAGGTTGTCAGGACTGAAGAGTGAAATCATGTGAGATTTGTACTATAGCATCAAGTTATTATTGTTGTTTCCTGGTAGTTTTCGTATCACTGAATTCCCTTCAGTTTTGAGTAGTGAGATTAATGGTTACTTTCACTAGAGATACCTTGATAAAAAAATGGGATGCCCAATGGACCGAGATAAGTGAAGGGGTACATTCTCTGGGTTAGAAAGTTGAGAGGAAGAGAATTGGAGGAAATTCAGGATAGTTGTAGGATAATTCTAGTGGATTTTGGGATTATCTAATATGTGTGTCTAAAATGAGATAGAACCCCATTTTGTGGATTCCTAGACATGGATCAGGGGTGACCTTCTACTGATTTTGGAAAAACAAGTCTATGGTTGGGTGGAATTTCCATCCAAAGTAGTTGGTTGCACAACTGTTATGAAAATATGTCTTTATCTTGTTCTATTTTATATTTATATCTATTCTATTTTGTATTAATTATGTGTATGAGGATGGTTTTATATGTTGATGTATGAAGTTAATTATCTTAATTCATGTTTATTTCAATGTCTTGTAGCTACATTTGAATTAACGATAGTAGAATGGTTTAATCCATGTGTACTCTTGTAGATGGTAAGATACATGATTTGTTAGCATAAAAAATTCATTTTATCTGTAATTCCACTTGTAATGAACCTCAGTCAACTGGGGAACATTACATATCGGTATCAGATATGAAGGTTCAACATTAAGCTTGTATGGGCCTAGACCCATGCAAATTTCGTAGAAATTCATTGTTTCATAGTTTCACCTATGATGAAATTGGGGAAAATGATGAAAATAGAATGAAATCTCAAATTTATAATCAATTTAGTTTGAAAGTTTTGTAAGAACAATCTAAAACGTGATTAAGGATGTCAAACTATAGATTGCAGAGCTAAATTTGGCTTGAAAGGTCAAAATTATTGTTTTAATGGTGGCTGAAGAAGTTAACGATGTTTTATAGATCAATGGTCCAGATCGTGTTTGATTTTGAGATCAATGGCCTAGATTCATCCTAGATTGATCAAAACTTATAAGTTTTCAAAATTGAAAAATAGAGAAAACTAACGATGGAGATCCATTTTCAAAGTTTGATAAAATCGAGGAAATCGACGATTGAGATGCATTTTCGAAATTGGAAAAATGGAGAAAATGGATGGTTGAGATCCATTTTTGAAGTTTGAAAAAATGGACAAGATCGATAGTCGAGATCCATTTTAGGAGTTTGGAATAATGGAGAAAACTAACTATCAAGATCCTTTTTTCAGAGTTTGTAAAAATGGAGCAAATCGATGGTCATGGTCCATTTTTAGAGTTTGGGAAAATGGGGTAGATAGATGGTCGAGATCCATTTTCATCGTTTGGAAAAACAAAGAATATCGATGGTTGATATCCCTTTTCAGAGTTTGAAAAAATGGAGCAAATAAATGGTCGAGATCCATTTTATGATTTTGGAAAAATGGGGTAGATCGATGGTTAACATCCATTTTCAGAGTTTGGAAAACTGGAACAGATCGATGGTCGAGATATTTTTTCATATTTTGAAAAAGAGGAGAAGAACAATGACCAATATCCATTTTCTCAGTTTGGGAAAATGGAGCATATCAATGATCAAGATCCATTTTTGGAGTTTGACTAAATAGAGAAGATCGACAGTCGAGATCCATTTTCGTAGTTTAGAAAAATCTATCAGATCAATGGTCGAGATCCATTTTCACAATTTGACATAATGGAGTAGATCAGTGGTTGAGAATCATCAACAAATTTTGGAGAAGTATGATGGATCAATAGTCAATATCATTTTGACTTGGAGATCAACAACCCAGATTCATCCTATATTTGGGTCAAACAATTTTAAGTATTGAATTTTGGATAAATTTATCACTAAATTTAGTTGGCCAAAGGAAATTGTCGATCGTTGATGGTCACTTTGGAAAAATTGGTGAATTTTTTTCACTCTTCTCAGGAAATTTCCAATCACCAACATTGGCTAAGTCAAAAAAATCAATGAAGTATTTCATTCATACCAAATAAATTGTCAATCATTGATGAAGGGAAAACAGGAGGATGATGTGTCATGCCACATCATCATCCACATTTCATGCCACATCAACATGCACATGTCATTCCACACCAACTAGGTTTCCACATCATCATCCACGTGTCATGCCATGTCAATTTCCATGTGACATCCCACATCAATCAGGGAAATACAAATCACTAATGGTTAGGTTGACAATTTCTGTGAAGTATTGTGAAGCGGTTGCCAAAGAAAATAGTCTATCTCTGATGGTCGAATTTTAAAATTCAGCAAAGTGTTACAAGTTTAGTTTCCAACGAAAACCATTGATCCTGGATGATGGGGTCGATGACATTGACAAGGTGGTTCATTCTCCAAGGGAAATCGATGATCATGGATGGATTATTGGATGGTAGAGAATGGATGGTCCATATTTCTTTAAAGTTGGTTATCAATGATCGACAATCATCCACGGAGTTGGAAAATTTTAGTGGAACAACGACTAGGATTACTCCCAATTTTGAGATTGATGACTTGGATTTATAGACCACTACAACAATAAATCAATCATTTTTATACCAAAAAATTAATATTTTCAAGGTGATCAACTTGTGGAGGCATTTTGAGGGTCCAAACAACATTTTCAAGTAGAAACAATTGTGATAATTGTGTGTACTTTGCTACACAGTCTATACAAATACAATGCAATATCTCGGTAAGAGTTTTTCAATGAGATATTCCAGGTGCAAAATAAATCTAGTATGAGGAATTTACAATTGAAATAGTACAAGGTGTAATTTAGGTACTAGTTTTCTTCCAGAGGGAAAACCTCCTTCCCGAGAAGTCATTTTGGGACAAAGGAGTAGTTTATGGAAATCCCATGGACCATATAAGGTATCCATTGTACTAGATTTTGAATCTAGCTCCCTGAAACTATACAAAATGGGAGAGAAGACACATGTCGCAATAAGGGATAAAAATTGGAAAACAATTCAAACTGACAAAGACTATAACCTTCAAATCATAGCTCAATTTCGGGTGAATGAGTAGTTAATGGATAGGTATTAAGGAGGATAATCCATCTATGAATCCATAATTTTGAGTTGAATACTACAATTTTATCGGAAAATAATAAAATAAATTTTCAACAGTAAAATAGAGAAATGAGTGGAAATTGAAACTTGAGAAGGTTGTAACTTTTTTCTCAATACCCTAAATGAGGCACGAGTACATCCATTGGAGATTTGTTTTAGAGAGTAATGTCTCAAAAGAATTATATTTTTATTTAGTTCATCATGTTGTTCATAAATTGAGATGAAGGATAACTTGTAATCTAATTAATGAAATGTCTATAGTATGCATGTCCTAACAATAATTATTAAAAAAGCATTTCTTGCATAATTACAGGTATAGGAAAAACATTTTGGTTATTATATGAGGATTGGATTTATGTTAGAAACCCAAGGATATTACGACCATGAGGAGGAGATCATAGGTATACATGTCAACATGGGAAATGATGAGAGAAAGTCTAATGAAAGAAGAGACAAAAAAGATCTTGTGGAGCTAGATGACACTACAAGAAGTGTAACACCCTATTTTCTCCTAGAACCGTAATTATGCTAAGACTTCATGCAATGTGGTTATGCAACATGTAATTATGTTTTTTATTAATAGAAAACACCAGAAAACTGATTGAAATGGAAATTCCTTGAGTATTGTTCATTATATCGCAAGTGGGATCGATGAAATGGAATTGGTGAGGTTGACTATTGAGGTGGAGTGGAGAAGTTTTAATGAAGAAAATAGGAAGATTCCTCAACATTCCATCCTACACTTGCAAACTTGAGTGTGTCCCTTGCCAACATACATAGATCTACATGGAGCCACATGACATGTTATGGGTAGCAATATTGGTGTTTGAAGAAATTATAATTGTTGATGGTTTTGATGTTAGGGGAAGCTAAATAGACAATCAAAAACTGTCAGAAGGATGCCCCCATATTTCCTCTTTGAATTCAAACCCCTAACTGGAGGTTTCATTTGACAACAATTGTAGCGTCCCCACTACCATCATATCAACAAAATTTGCTCTCATACCACATTGTAACATCTCGAACAACTTGTTGGGATATGCCACATGAGACTTCCAAATATGATAGAATTTAATTACATAAAAATTCTCTTCATATGAATATAAATGCATTCCTATTAACATACATTTAAATGCATGAATATAAAGGAAAAACTCATAACGTATTCAACTCAATTAAACAAACAGTAATAAACAAAATACACAAGAAGATAGTTATATTTTGTATATAATCACCAATTGTGTGTAGACCTCATATGTTCCTCCCAACCTTATACTTTTATACTCATAAAATATTAGCATCAAGTCACCCTCGATCTGTGATTAAAACTCCACCAGGGAAAACAAATCCTAAGCTGAGCTAAGGTCCATCAACAAAAACAATACACAAACTCATGTGCCAACTCTAGAAAAAAACCTACAGTCTCTCATTCCCCACATTCCTATCCTGCCCCACAAAGAATGCACATTCCTATCCCAGCCCACAAAAAATGCCCCTTATCTTATCAACAATCCCTAATCTTCCCCACTTCCCTTATGTTGTTTCAACAACAGGCCAGAAAGGAAATCTGAGAGCCCTTTAGATGTAGCTTGGCACCATGGAAGCAATTCCTAGCAATTCTCTCTCTTGGACATAATTATTACTGGAATAACAACCCGAATATTCAATATAACATGGATTTGAAAACCTTCCTCTTTTGCTCAATTTTCCCAAGTTTTACTAGTTACAAAAGCTCCCCAATTATTCCCAAACACAAGTACGATTATGTATGACAGAGTGAACATGAGAGAATTAAGGTAAGAATGATTGGGAAAGATGATAATTA
>SNQJ01S0062745.1:17073-40154 GCA_010110895.2 Picea sitchensis
TCTTTTATGAGGGAAATGTATTACGGCTATGGTTGATGGTGAATATTGTATTCTGAGATAGGAGACTATGGGAGAAAGAAGAGGAAGTTACAGTGGGTTTGTTGTAGGTTTTATCCCTTCATATGCTGGATAATAATAAAGGAAGGACCTGACAATTTCTCTGGTGGACGTAGCCGACACTAGGTGAACCATATAAATATGTGTCTCTATTGTATTGTGTATCTTCTGTGTTTTGTTTATGCATTTGTTTTATTTTATTTCTCCACGGTCTTGTTTTTCTAACACTTGGAACTACTTGTACTTAGCATTGGATTTCTACAAAATATCCTGGACCTGTTGGTGGATGTGATGAATCCTCTCAATGAATCTAGTGCCTTTGTCGGTCTCATAATGAACATGGGAAGAGTCTGTCTGTGTGGTGGAAAGAGGTAGTGCAACATCCATGGGACCCAAGGGTTGGAATCCCATCCCCACCTGAAATAGGGTATGGCCGATGGAGCTATGGAGAACCCTGTTGTAACTGTGTTGAACATAGAGGAGACTCTCATCCCATGTACGTGGATGTATAGAGTTGTACATGTGAAAGATGTGCAGAATCATCCGATTGATGACCTCTGTTTGGACGTCTGTTTGGGGGTGGAAAGAAGTGGATTTAGTGAGCTTGGTGTCCAAAAGTGACTAGAGAGTCGACCAAAATGTGTTGAGAAACCTGCTGTCTCGGTCGGAGATGATGGTCCGTGGTATCCCAAAATGGACTCACACTCATTCGAAGAAGAGAATGGAAGTATTTTCCGCTATGATATTATTCTTGCAAGCTGTGAGGATGAGCATCTTCAAAAACTGATCAACGACCACAAATACACAGTCATTTCCTTGCTTGGTGGATGGAAGGCTAGACATGTAATCCATTGAGATAGATTCCCAAGGCTTCTCGGGAGTAGGAAGAGGGGTGTACAATCCTTGCTTCTTAATGGTTGTCTTGGAAATGGCACAAGCAGTGCAAGATCTGATATACTTGCTGACGTCTTGTCGAAGTTTTAGTCAATAAAAATGTTTCTGAAGAACTACCACAATTTTCTCCAGGCCAAAATGTTCTACTATCCGACTGTAGTGGGATTCCCAGATCATATTTGCACACTCACTTGTAGGAACACAGAGATGGAACATATGGCATAATAGTCCATCCTGAATGTGAAAATTGGTGATAGTCTCTCCTGTACCCAAGAGATGATAGGTGGTGGTGAAGTTTGGATCTTGCTGATAAATTCAGGGCCACTCAGATGCCTCATGTCCACAAGAATTTAGCATAGTGGTGAGTGCAACCACAGGAGGTCGGCTGAGGCAGTCGACGACATGATTTGAGATCCATGTCTTATACTTTATGTTGAGATGGAACTGCTGCAGGTAGGTGGACCATTTCTAATGACGGTCATTCTACAATTTCCCCCGTGTCTATATGAACTGTAGAGGCTTGTGACCAGTTTAGATGATTGTCTCATTTCCCAGAATGTAATGTTTCCATTGACAACATACTTGTACAATGGAATACATTTCCTTGTCATAGGTGGGATATTTATGGACAGTATCTGAGAGTGTCTCACTATGGTATGCCATCGGATGGCTGTGTTGAGTGAGAACTGTGCCTACAACATAGTCAAATGCATTAGTCTCAATATCGAACGACTGCTGCAGATCGAGAAAAGAGAGTATTGGAGCTGAGCACAAGCAATGCTTAAGATCATCGAATGCTCGTTGTTGTTCCTTCCCCCACACGATAATTTTTCCTGCCATCGCCCTTAGTCACCTGGACGAGGGCCTAGGCAATATGGTAGAATCCCAACACGAACCATCGGTAGAAGTTTGCTAGTTCCAAGAAGCTCTGAAGCTCGGTTAGTGTGGTTGGGGATGGCTAGTCACGGATGAATTGGATCTTCGCTGGATCAACATGTACCCCATACTCATCAACAATGTAGCCCAAGTATTGGACCCTGTTCATGCTAAAAGAGAATTTTCCCAAGTTGGCATATAGCTTGTGTTGCCGTAGAGTTCTCAAAACCTGTTGAATATGCCGCATGTGCTCCTCCCAAGTTCCGTTGAATATGAGGATGTCATCCAAATATACCACCACAAAGGAGTTGGTGAAGGGTCTCAATACATCATCCATAAACCTCATGAAAGTGGTTGGTGCATTTGTTAAGCTAAAGGGCATGACCAACAATTCGAAGAGACCTTCTTTAGATTTGAAGGCTGTCTTCCATAAATCAGTTGGTTCGATGGGAACCTGGTGGTACCCAAAATTTAGGTCAATCTTGCTGAAGAACTTTTCCCCTTTGAGTTGGTTAAGAAGGTCATCACTCTTGGGAATTGGGTACCAGTTCCTTACTGTGATTTTGTTTAAGGCTCTGTAATCAATGTAGAGTTGCCAAGTACCGTCATTCTTATGAACTAGTATAATCATGCTTCCACAAGGGGAGGAGTTGGGTCTGATGTGCCCCTTTTGAATAAGCTCTTGGATCTGATGTCGGATTTCATCATTTTTCATCAACGAGCGACGATAGACTGGTCCATTAGGTAGAGGTGCACCAAGGGTCATATAAATTGGATGCTTGACTTGGTAGTGCAATGGTACCCCGGTGGGTGAGGAGAAGATGTCTCTGTATTATTCCATGATCTTGTCCACTTACTTCTGTTGCAAAGAGAGGCTCTGTGTAGAGGCCATGGATGTGGTGGCAACCTTCTGCTTACTGTGAGAAAAAATCACAAAGAAGACGAACTTCTCGGTTTGTGAAATGAACTTACTGCATTGCTTAGCAGAGATTAAAGAAATAGCGGTAGGCGGTGCTACCTCCGGTATCCTGTACACTTGTCTACCCAAAGTAATAATAACACTACGGGGTCTAGACTCATACACAACATGACACTTCCAAAAATATGATTGTCCTAAAAGAACATCACAAACTTCAAGGGGAGAAATATCACACAATACCTCATCTTTGAAAGGCTTGATGCTGTAGGGTAGACGACACTATTGGATGACACAAAGATCTCTTCCTTGGTGAAGCCAACCAATGGTGTAGGTTTACTAGTGCAGTGTCATTGGCAGGTCCAACCACTTGATGACCTCTGTTGAAATCAATTTCTTCTGACTGCCACTATCGACAATGAAATGAAGCGGAGCCCCCTTTACCCAAATTTGTGAGTGTAAGAGGCATTCCACTTCCTCTAGTTCTTATGGTCCGCTTGGCCGAATTTTAGTGGTAGTGACAGTGGCACTGGGTTTAGCATCGATAATAGTCTTCCCTCCTTCAGGATTTGATTTGGAATCAAAATCGGCCTCTGACTCGGAAGCCTTCAGCTTGGGCATGCGTGACTGCTTGGAGTGACATTCTTCAGTGTTGTGCCAAGGGATTTTATGGTACTCACACCATTTTCCAGTGTCCTTCTTTGTCTTCTCATTGCCCTTCCTTTGTTGAGGCTTCGACTGGTTGTCCCAAGAGAGGCCATCTCGGCGTGGTCCCTTGCTGTGTGGGTTGGGACTGCCTTTGCCCTACTTCGACTGTGAGGAGTTTGCACATCCAAACTCTTGCCTCTTTTGCTTAAATTTATGCTCGATATTGACAGTGTATCTGATGGAGGAGCATCATCAGCAAGCCCATGTGGAGAGACAACTCAATGCCTTAACGCGTTGTTGAATCATTTTAGAATCTTAACCACCGACGTTTCTTGCAATCTTGTTGAAATGATTGAAAACTGAAGAGGATCAAATGCTTGGGAGCCGAGTGATCATGAGTGATCTGGGAGTTTCATTCCTAGTCTTGAATGTAACGAAAATTAAGTAGCAATTAGTTTTTTTTCGAGTAGATGAGTAGTCGGGTGGGGGGGAACCCTAAGAAGCCTCTGAGATAAATAGACGTTATGTATGTCCAAATGGGGCTGCTGAAAGCTAGTAGGAGTTTGATGTGATTTAGTTTTTGCTGAGTTTTGTTGTTTTTTTATCATAGCTGTAGCCATTGTTGGCCCTTGACCAAGTTTTGGGAGATCCTTGGTCAAGTTGACCTATTTTGGGACTTTGACAGCTTGTCGAAGATGGAGCGCAAGACGAAGCAAAGATTGTGGGATCTCGACCCCTTTTTGGGATTTAAGAATATGTAATGGGAATGGGATGTCGGCCCATGGGTTTACCCATGTTTAGGCCTATTTTGTATGTATATATAGATGTCTAGGAAATATAAGGATAGAGAGAGAATACATATGTGTGATGGAAGGCCGATAAGATAAGTGTTAAGTGAAAGTAGGGTTTGTAAATGATTTGTGCATACTGGGAGGGACTTGCAGAGCTAGGTGCAAGTAGTGGTAGCAATACTGTGAAAGGATTTGTGCTGGAACACAATGAAGAAGGGTCTAGCGAGCTGTGCAGATCCTCTATCCTATGCAGAGTAGGGTTTTGAGGCTCTGTCCATGTAACCCATTGAAGAAGCTAATAAAGAAGAAGAGTTGGTGCATATAGCCCTAGGGTGGGGGTGAACCATGTAAATACTGTGTTATTCTTCTCTGTGCAATGTTTTGATGTATTTATGTGTTATTTGCTAAGTGTTGGATAAATATAGATAGATAGATATGTTGATGCTTGGTGCTTAGGATGAATCTGGATGATTAGATCTAACATAGATGGTCGTGCTTAGTGCTTGAAATTGCTAGATCTGATCCACTTATTTATGGTAAGTGCTTAATTACTTTAGATCTGGATGAATGTTGTGATGCTCTGTTTTATATACGAAGTAGACATTGGGTAAATAATGATGAACTAATAGTGCTAAGTGATCTATTAAGTATTATAATCATAGATCCGTGTCCCAGCTAAGGTTGCAGACACCTGAGTCTTGCAACGACCCTTTCCTCTACCTCGGGTGATACTTCATCTGCTTCGCAGTTGTTGCTGAAAGGGCCGATAGTTAGGGTTTTGTTGGTGCGCTGTTGTAGCGTTGAACCCTGGGTCTGCCCCTGTGCCAAAAAATGGTTCCATTTCTGGGACCTGAAACTATGATTGTTGGGAACTGAGGAAGAAGAAGCTTTGTACAAAGATCCGACCTGAAATTGTTTAAGCTCTATGCGCAGATCTATTTCTCTGGTGTGTAATACTCCACTTAGTTTGACAAGATCTATGCTAAGGAAAAGAAGTCCGATTTGAAAAAAAGAGGTAAGATATGAAAGCTCTGTGCTCTGATAAAGGTAAGAATAGTGAAAAGTTATAGATCTGAAGGCTTTGTGCTTTGTAGAAGTAGGATTAGTGGAAATTTTTGTTTCAAAAGTATGAATCTAGGTATGTTTGATAGATTCTATCATAGCTTGAAAACTAGGGTATTAATAGATGAATGAAGATTTGATATGAATAGTGAAAAATATGTTATACTTATGCATAGAAAGAATGTTTGGACTAATAAGTATATGCAGGATCCTAGAAAGAATTTGTTGCAGGCTAGCTACCATGATCATAGTGTGCAGTACATGAAAGGGTGGGGATCATTTAAACGAAAGAGAGGATTAACTCTTTGTTACAATTGCAGAAAACCAGGACATCTTGCTAAGGAATGCCTTGGAAGAAGACCTAGTTGTCTTTGTTGTAAATCTATGGATCATGAAGTTTTGGATTGCCCTATAATGATTGCTAAGGTTGAAAAAATGAATATGAACCAAGAAAACCCTAAGGAAGATCTAGAAACTAAGATTATGACAGAACTCCAAAAAGAATCAGAGAAAATATTGCTACAGATAAGAGAAACCCTGAATGATCATCGACATGCCAACTTATCAGAGATCTTCAAAGAAAAAGAATGCCTTGAAGTAAGAATAAGAGACTTCAATGTTGACTATATTCTGGATGAGGAAACATAGGTGAATATTATGACATAAAGAACTTGGGAACTTTTAGGAAAGCCTGCTATGATTCCCTCATTGGGAGGAATATGATTATTCAGAGGAAAATTGATAACCCTCTGTGGGATACTTACCAAGCTACCTATGACTGTCAATAGAGCTTCGACAGAGGAAGATTTTGAGATTGTTAAATTCAATGAGAACAATGCCCCATTTACCATGATACTAGGAAAACCTTGGATTGAAAGAGATCAAGCCAGGAGGAAAGAAGAAGAAGAAGTTTTAGAACAAGAGAAGCAAGATTTAAAAGAATTCATGACTAGAAGGATCACACACTTGATTGAAGAACAAAAGAACATACCAAAGCTACTTAACACCAGAAACCTGGATGTCGAAGTTGCAAGAACACTAGAAGAATCACTGAAGATTGAAGTACCTATTCCAGATGAAGAAGAAGGGTTACCCTTGAATCTTAGGAAGGAATATCAATAATGCGAAGTAACTATGCAAAAAGTAGATAAGGATCAGAACGGAAAAAGGAATACCGAGACAAAACTCACTGGAAAGAAGGCTAGAAAGCTAAGTAAAAAGAAATCTAAGATCGACAAGTTGCAGAAGATTCCAGAGGGAACCTCGCAGAAGGAAAAATTGCAAAATTGGAACTTCGCCAGGAGATCAGAACAATGACACATGGCACTTCGCCATGACGAAGAAATATAGCCGTTGGGGAAATTATAACCGTTAGATCAATGGTCCGAATGGATAGAAATCCATTTATGGCCAACCAACTAGCCATCCAAGCATTGGGACCGCGCCATAACGGACATAACTGAGTTAATGAAGGCTTCATACCCATTGCAAGCGACCCGTTGTCAAGTTACCTATTTATCTGACCGTGCCACACATCGAGAACAATTTTTCCATTTGAGAATTTGAGATCGAAGACGAAGTTGAGTTTATACAATGATAATCGTTCTTTTGCTCTCTATCTCTTTATGGTGTCTAAGCTACTCCCCGGACCTGAGATTGTTAACCCCGAGCGTGTATGTTGGATGAGTTGAGCGCTGCAGAGAAAGTTGTTGAGGAAGTTTTGATCAACCTTATGACTGAAAGAGTCATGTCGATGTCTATATCTATACAAGCATCATTGGCGAGAGGACTACCAACCTCTCCATCCACTGCTCGCGGAGTCGGACCATCCTGACCAACCGATGAAAAGAGAACCAAGCACATGGATGATCTAGTGAATGCTAAATATATCCTGACCATCTTACCCACCTATCTACCACCTCTGAGCGGTGCAATAAATCATGACAACGTGCCTAGAGATTTCGACTACACCTTGGTCACTGCGTACCTCCCGAAGGGGATATGCGCAGTTCGAGCAGACTAAGATAAGATTGCAGCATTGAAGTTTAGTGACTTCAACCTCGGTGATCACAAATCCTATAACATGCTTGCCTTGCATAAGTACCTCACCAGAACCAAGGGGAAAAATTCGAAGATAATCCCCGAGTCATGGAATATGAACCTCATGCAGTCCACACCACTCAGCATCATGAATATTCCTCACTTCGGATGACACCAGGAGGTAAATGTATGTGTCAAGCTACTTTTGTCTTATTACCATGGAGGTTACTTGTGGCTAAAATATCGCATAACAATTGATCCTAAGTTGATCCATCAGATCACAAGATTAAGCATGCAAGGACCCGATTCACAAGATTTTTACCCCGGAAAAGCCATGGATCGTGCTCTAGCACAATGGATCAAGGACAGTTATGGCAATGTCAAGAAAGGAATTCGAGGCTACAAGGTAGCTTCTATCCAGAGTGGTGTAGCGCGCCTCGTCTGTCAATTGATTGTAGGGAAGTTAGTCTAAAAGAACCGACCCACCCAAGTCACCGGTTTTGTAGTCGGCCTCGCAAGGAAGTGCGCAGAAGGACTTCAAATGAACTGGGCGAAATACCTGGTCAACCGATTAGAACTCGACTGCAGAGAAGCCCAGGATCAAGGGTACAAATTTCATTTTCACTGGCTATTGATCCTGATTGATTTTATTGCCTGGGAAATGCCAGAAGGTGCGACCTTCCCGAACATCGAGCCTTTCAAACCATTGGCCGCGAAGTTCAGTATATTGTGGTACTAAAGTGATATGAATAAATAGTGGTAGTCCAATGTTTTTTTTCATACCTATTACAACCAGCTGAAGCCAACCATCTAGTCTGAGCCTCGTATCACTCCAAACACTCCACACCGGTTCAGGTCCTTGATGAAGTTCAACGCAAACCGACATTTTATTTACATGACAGTGCGTGTTGACGAACATAAGCAATGACTCCAATCCTACTATAAGCTAATAGAGGAGGATTTGGAGGAGATCACCAAGGACTAGTTGGCGGACCTCCTCATTCCAGCAAACCCTGCGGATATATCTGACATCGACGACCCTGAAACTGCGCAGGATACACTCGGACCTAGAAAGACAAAGAAGAATGAAGAGGTTTAGGATTTAGACATTGCATCCATGAAGACTGCTTCCATATCACCAGAGCAAGGAGGTGATGGTGAAGAGTTGAATGACAAAGAGGTCGAAAAACAACAGGGTGATGAGGTTGATCCCCTGAAGAAGAGAAAAGGTTTTCCTCTGAAACCTTCCTCTTGGAAGAAATTGAAGGCCACCATGACCAAGATGCAGACTGTCCTCACCTCTGATGACTTTGACTACCTCGTAGCGGCCCTGAATAATGCTTCAATGGAAATAACAGAGAAACAAGAAGAAAAGAAAGAGGAGATGTATGATCGAATCGATACTGAACTATGTGGGGTACAACAGGCCCTACAGTCTTGCTGTGTAGTCTCCACTGCACTGGGAGAACCAGAATTGGGAGATGAGCCAGCTCAACTCCACCGCTTAGTTGATACAGTTGAAGCTTGTCTTCGGCGAGCGCAAGAAGAAACAGAGCAAGCCACCCAGGCTTAGGCACAAGTATAGGGAGTCCTTGTAGAGAAACACAGTGCTGCAGAACGGGAAAATATTTCTCTCCAAGCAAAGTTTGATGAAGAAAAAACATAACTTCAGTAGGAAAATGAACAGTTGCTCACGGAGCAACTCGAAGTAAAGGAAATGGTCAACATAGCACTTCTCTATGTGATAGTTGTAGAAGTAAAGGCCGAAGAGCGAGTTCCATAGAAAGTAGCGCATCTCAAAGAAGTGATCCACCAACTACAACAACACATCACAGATTTGGAACTATGCGCAGTAACTGAGACCCCTCAATATGTAAGAGACCAATGAGAAGCAGCTGTCAGGAGCGCAGTTGAAAGGCTAAAGGCTCTTACCCTGGAATGTAAGCAGCTCACTGATTGCAGTGCCCTGACATATGAATGACTCACTGAGAGTCCAGAATTAAGAGCACTGGAGTCACAGCTCCAAGAGGTGAAGTATCAAGCCGAAAAGATACAGGCGCAACTGAATCCCCTGCCAGCTGTGGAAAGAATGAAGTGCTCCCAAGAGAAACGCACCACATAGCAACAAATCCATACTATCCAGAGAAGAGTTATGGAGGTAACTCAGAAACTACAACCTGTGCAAGATAAAGCCTATCAATTGTTTACAGAGGTAGAAGGCCAAGGAGTAGAGTTAGAGCGGGTTGCCACTACAACTGAACAACGTCTAGAGGGACCTATCAATGATGCATTCATCCACAAGTTCCCTGAAAAGGAGGTCGTAGCACAGCAACAGGTCAAAGAAGCTCGAGTCAAGCATGAGGCATTCAAAGCAGAACTAGTCAGATCAGAGTGACTCGGGACAAGTCACAGGTGAGTGTTTGGGGCCTGTTGGCCCTTGACCAAGTTTTGGGAGATCCTTGGTCAAGTTGACCTATTTTGGGACTTAGAAAACCTGTCGAAGATGGAGCACAAGATGAAGCAAATATTGCAGGATCTCAACCCCTTTTTGGGATTTGGGAATATGTAACGAGAATGGGATGTCGGCCCATGGGTTTACCCATGTTTAGGCCTATTTTGTATGTATATATAGATGTCTAGGAAATATAAGGATAGAGAGAGAATACATCTGTGTGATGGAAGGACAATAAGCTAAGTGCTAAGTGCAAGTAGGGTTTGTAAATGCTTTGTGCATACTGGGAGGGACTTGCAGAGCTAGGTGCAAGTAGTGGTAGCAAGAATGTGAAAGGATTTGTGCTGGAACGCAAGGAAGAAGGGTCTAGTGAGCTGCACAGATCTTCTGTCCTATGTATAGTAGGGTTTTGAGGCCCCATGCATGTAACCCATTGAAGAAGTTAATAAATAAGAAGAGTTGGTGGACATAGCCCCAGGGTGGGGGTGAACCACGTAAATACTGTGTTATTCTGCTCTGTGCAATGTTCTAATGCATTTATGTGTGATTTGCTAAGTGATGGATAAAGATAGATAGATATATCTGTTGATGTTTGGTGCTTATGATGAATCTGGATGATTATATATAACATAGATGGACGTGCTTAGTGCTTGACTTGCTAGATCTGATCCACTTATTTATGCTAAGTTCCTAATTACTTTAAATCTAGGTGAATGTTGCGATGCTCTGTTTTATCAACAAAGTAGAAATTGGGTAAATAATGATGAACTGACAGTGCTAAGTGATCTATTAAGTATTATAATCATAGATCTATGTCCCAACTAAGGTTGTAGACACGTGAGTCCTACAACCACCCCTGCCTCTACCTCTGGTGAGACTTCCCCTGCTTCACAGGTGTTTCCGAAAGGCCGATAGTTAGAGTTTTGTTGGTGCATGGTTGTAGCATTGAAACCTAGGTCTTCCCCTGTGCCAACGACCATTTACTTTTGAATGAATATAACATCAGGAAATTGATCCAATGCATGGTGTTGCTATTGTTTACAATCCCTTGATATTTTGTTTTCATGAATGAATGAATTATGTTGTTGAGTGTATGGAACTGTGAAGTGTTTGGATAAATTTCGATTGTTTTCTCTTCATTGAGTTCATGCAAGGTGTGCATACAATCCACAAGGAGTGCATTGACAAAGTGTGTTTCGACTCAGAAGCTTAGAAGAGATAGTCTGAAACTTCCCTTTGCAAAGAGTGAAAAGAGACTGCTGCAATGTGTGTAGAGTCACCATAATAACTTAAGTCGTGCATGAGAATATACTGCAAGGAGTGACAAAGTTTGTTTCGACTCATAAGCTCAGAAGAGATAGCATAAAATTTCCATTTTTTGCAAGGAGTGGAAAGGGGTTGCTGCAAGGCGTGCACAGTCACCCGCAAGAAGCTAAGCCTTGCGTAAGAATCTATTGCAAGGAGTGCATAGATCCAAAATTTGACTAAGTGACAAAGTAACACTCTAAGGAGCCAAAGGGTTTGAAGGAGAAATCTCACAAGAGATAGCGAGAGAAATATTCATGGGAAACAAAGTTCTGAAGATTACACGAGTCATCGACTAAGATTTGTTCGAGAGGGAGCGAGATCATTTTGGATTGTCAGATCTGAGAAAAGTGCATGAGATTTAGCCTTTGTGTGCACATAGGAGGATAAATTGCCGAGGAGCCAAAATAGATCTCGGGCATTGGTCACCAGGGAGTTACATATCAACAAATCTGAGGCTTAGGGAAAAATCACTTCGAAGATTTCAGTTAAGAATTGAAACTCCCAAAACTCGAAGATCCATGAATCATAGTTGTCCGATTCAGAAGGATATGCGACATAAATCCATGGACTCCAGGTGAAGACCTGAAGTGAATCTCAGCCATCTGATTTAGGAGGACACGCGACAAAAACATGCAGACTTCGAGGGAAAGTGAAAGTTGAAAGTTGATTTTTCTAAAGTTCGAAGACCTGAAGCAATCACAGATGTCGATCTATGAGAGACATGTGTCAATAGATCATGAGCTCCAGATAAAAGCATTTCAGAAAATTTTAGAGTTGAGATTTTCGAAGCCCGAAGTCCTAAAGCGGCTAGGGCCGTCGATTTGAGGAGGCAACGTGTCAGTAGATCTTCCATTTCAGAAGATAGCCACTGTGAAGAAAGCAAGAATTGAGAGTTGAAACTACTGAAGCCTGAAAGGCGAAATCAATCATGACCGTTGATTTGAAAGGGGCAAGCGTCAACAGATCATAGAGATCTAGGAGGGCGTGATCTAGAGAGAAGGAAGGAAAGGAGGTAGATATGAACCGTTGATCGAGGGGATCCAATCGAGACCATGAGATCAACGATCATGCTTGATTGTGGGACCAAAAAGTGATCAAACATTAAAAATATGAGAGCAGGCCGCGATTGAAACCACAATATCGACAAAGGGACACGTGGCAGTTGGAGGTGAATTGCATAGATAAAAGTGGTGTGGTCTCAAACCACTTTTGTACGGTCCGCAATCATGTGTTTACGTGAGGTCACAACTCGAGGTCACATATGAGAGAGGGATAAGGAGAGAGGAGCTAGTGCCAGAAACCTGAGAGTTCAACAACGTGAAGGAAGAGGTCTCGGGTGCGATAGAACCTATACCAGAGGATTGAAAGGGCCCGTGTTAAATCGTAAGTGAGACTGTTAAGGTTTTAGAGAGACAATTCGGCTCATAATTGAATAGCCTTGACTGAGAGGTCATGCAACCCCTTAGGAGAGAAGGGGGTCCATCAATATCTATAAGCCATGCCCAATGAGGCGATGTCCATAAACTCCATTTCTATTTCATTGTATCTATGTAAACAACCACGATATTTGAGCACTAGATGATGCTCAGAGTCTTTGATACCCAATTTGGTGCGCAGGGTATGGAAAATATTGGTGAAATCTGGTACTGTCTGGTCCCTTTCTTGACACAGAGTGGTCTATCTGGTGTACCAGTCCTCATAGCTTCCAACAGGGCAATACTGTTCTTTATGTTGATGAATGCAGATATGTGAGACATTCTCCAGCTTGCAAACCTGTGAGGTGTCGATCATTGCATCTATGTGAGTCTTTCTCTCAGCTTACAAACCTGAGATAAATCCCATAAGAAGTGTACATGGTTCCTTCCTGAGACAGAGATAGGAATGTAGAGATGACCGCCTCCATTCATAGAGTTGAGAAGAACTCCAGATGATTATCCAGTGGGAAAGGTGATCTTTTGAGTTAGACGTGCTTGTAGCTGAGCACAAGGTGAATGTGTGAAATCCCAAAGTGATGGGTGCATCGTCATGTGAACAGAAATGAAGATGATGTATTAGCCTCCTATGAGCAACAGATTTGACGAGAAGACTCCAGATGATTCTCTTGTGTGAGGCAGTGAGAAAGAAGATCTGTAGAGTGGACGTGCATGTGGACGAGCACATGTGAACGTTTGAAGATCTGGTTCTTCTATGTAATGCAGTGAACCAGAGATATGACATCCCTATGGATGTGCCCCTAGTGGATGAGAACTAGTGGGTGTATTAGATCCTTTGCTATATATTGTTCAAGAGTCAGGCCTTCCTGTAATCCTAATTGTTATGTAAAGGGTATAGGTCAGCCCTACCTTAATGTGATTAATAATAAATGTAAAATATAATTAATTTTGATAATATTAATAATAATAATAATAATAAATATATTGTGACTTAAGAGAGGTCGGCCCTATTGAGCCAATACACACTTCTATTGATAGGACAAGTCTAATATAATTAAGGGAAGATTCCCCATTGTGGAATCATATCTTTCTTATGAGTTTGGACATTTCAACAAGTACACTTCTTTGGGAAAAGGTGCACACCTCTCTTGGGTGCTAGAGTTCTAGGGTTTGAGCACCCTCTTGTGTGCTATGTATTTCTTGGTGGTGAAGGTATTTCTCTTGAATAATATAGCAAAGGATTTGGCTGGTTTTTCTTCCCTTGTTGAGAAGGGCTTCCCAGGATACATTTTGTTTTCTTGTGCATGGTGCTTCTTCTTGTGATCTTGGTTGTTGCAACATTTATGGTTATGGTTAAATGATAAAATGGAATGAACTTCATTCTTAACCTAATACATTGAAAAATCAACATGGTATCAGAGGATAGGTCTTGAAGAACCCATTGCACAAGCTACAAGATTTTACTAGTCATCCCTCCTCTTCTGCAGAACCATACAACCCTCCTAGGGTTTCCAGAAAATTCTGTATGACCTCCTTTTTAGTGGTGATTCAGCCCTTAATACTTGGACGCTGGGGATAATTTTGGAATAGAAGAGTACGACCTCTTCTAGCACATCTCCAGAAGCTCTCAAAACGAAATTTTGAGAAATTTTGATTTTTGGACCTAGGGTTTCTAGGGTGCCGAAAATTCCTACAGAATATTAATTCTGGGTTTCTAAAGAAAGGTTTTCTTGAATCAACAAGCATCTCTGTGATACTACCAAATTTATTATTGGTAGTCATAATTCCAAAATAATCCATGGTTTCTAATTCAACCTAATCATTATATTTTCAAAATCCAATCGACAAGTATTCGAAGAAACCAGTCAAATGAAGAACATAACATTAGTAGAAGATATGCTTGATGGAGAAAGCAACTTCAGCCCCTGGAAATGAAATCTTCTAGTCACTCTTGAAGAAGATGACCTATTGGATGTAACAACTAAAACTGTACCAGACATAGCTACATATATAGAGAAGAAGATAAGAAAAGAAGAAGATGTCAAAGCAAGAAAAATAATCATCTACTTAGTAAGAGATCACCTCTTGCCCTGTATTTCCAATCTAAAGATAGCCTATGATATGTATAAAACTTTAAAATGAATGTTTGAAAGTGACAACACTCTCAGATCTCTTACCTTAAAGAGCCAACTTCAAAGTAACAAGATGACGAAGGATGACACAGTTGCACTCTTCTTTATGAAGTTATCAGAGATTAAAGAACAACTAGATACCATTGGGGAAATCATGGTTGATAGAGAAATTGTCTTAAACACTCTCCAAAATCTTTCAAAATCACGGGAGCCTTTCATTCAGAGTATCAGTGAAAGAGAATCTCTACCAACCTTTGAGCGTCTATGGACAAACTACACTCAACAAGAACTTAGACTTAGAAATAGAGGAGTGGAAGATTCCTCAGAAGAAAATCATGCTCTTGCACTTCATACAAAGAAGGGAGGAAAATTCAAAAGAAATTTCAGGCAAACATTTAAAGGTGAAAAGTCTTCATCCAATCCAGGATATCAAAGAAGAGATGTTTTAGAAATTCAGTGCTTCAAATGTGACAAGTATGGAAACATTCCAAGAAACTGTCCAACTAGAAAGAAAAGAAGACAATATGCTTCCATCATTGACATTGATCTAGATCCACCTCAAAAGAGTGAAGAGAAGAGATAGGAGAAGTACTTCCTCTAAAAATACATGACTACAACTAGGTAAATAAATTGATCTCTAATTTTATAGTTGATTGCATTTTCAAATAAATGAAGGATATTATTCTTAGTATAGGAGCTCTCAAATATTTGGAATATAATCTCTAGTATGGGAGTCCAAACCATATTTAATTTGTTCATCATACAAGAACAAGAAGAAACACTGTCCCTATAAAAGAGAAATCCTTTCAAAGATCAAAGAAATCTCAGATGGATATTGACAGTAAGACAAATACCTTCTCCCCCTTCATCAATTCATAGGTAGACATACATTACTCCAGTTGATCCATTTGTTCCAGTTTATATGTTCAAGAGATATTGCAGTAGGGCACAAAATGCCTACCTAGGCACACTCTGCAAGAGGCAGAGAAACATACAAGCATCTCAAGGCACATACCGAGAAAGAAAAAGAGATTTTCAAGCTATCCTTCAGTCATGAGCCACCTTATTGATGTTGAGCCTCCTTGTCTTAGATAAGAAACAAGAGAATAGGTATGGAAAGATGCCATAACAGAAGAATACCAATATATCTTAAAGAATGATGTATAAGATATTATTCAGGGACCAGAAGGGAAGTTTGTGGTAACTTCCAAGTGGATCTATAAGATCAAACATGTAGCTGATGGAAGTGACGAGAAATACAAAACTAGATCTATAGACAGAGTTTTCTCACAAACAAAGGGAGTCATCTATGATAAGACACTTGATCCATGTTGGTGACAAGAGCCTGATTTTGATGACTTATTCAAAAAGCCTTGTTGTTGAAATCTATGACTTCTGAATTCAAGATGAAGTAATCTGAGTATGATGCACTACTTCTTGGTACAAGAAGTATGACAGAGGACCGATGAGATTTTACTGAGTTAAGGAAAATATTCAGTAAATATACTAAAAGAAGTTCAAGTATGACAGAATACAAAATCCACCATGATATATTTAAAAGGAGAAGATTGATAATGATTCAGACGGGACTGATCCACTTTGGATCATCGATGTATCTGGTTAAAACTAGAATTGATTCATGCCATGCAATGAATGTGTTTAGTCATTACACGAGTCAATCGAGACAGACTCAACAGACAACCAAAAAACATGTATTGATATATATACGAGGAATAGTTGGATATGGCCTATGATACGCCTCCAGTGTGAACTTGATCTTGTAGGATATGCCAATTCAGATTGATCAGAAAGTACAGAGGAACAAAAGAACACATCCGATTATTGTTCTACCATGAAGTTTTCCATGGTTTCCTAATACAGTAGGAAACAAAACTCCGTGGTCTTGAGCACCACATAGGCAGAGCATATAACATCAAGTGTGCGAAGAAATATGGCTTCACAATCTCCTTACAGATTCACTTGACCATGATATGGATCCTATGATGATAACCAAGAGCCGTGTGTAAAGATCCTTGAGAACCTAGTGTTTCATGATGGATTAGAACATAATGAGATGAAATATCCTTATGTCAAGGAAAATCGTACACATGCAGTACCTTCCTACACATAAATATATTACAGACATCTGTACCAGACTAACTTGGTGAAAAATTCCTTCCTAGTTGAGAGGGAGTATTTATGACTCCAACCAAAAAAAAAATCAAGAGGACATCCGTATGATACTTGGCATGATGAAGAATGCCTCCCTAGCCGAGAGGGAGTGTTGATGAATGCATCTATGTGAGACATTCTCCAACTTACAAAACTATGAGGTGTGGATCATTGCAGCTATGTGAGTCTTTCTCTCAGCTTACAAACCTGAGAGAAAGCCCCTAAGAAGGGTACGTGGGTAGAGATGACCTCCTACATTCATAGAGTTGAGAATAACTCTAGATGATTATCCAGTGGGAAAGGTGATGTGTTGAGTTAGACACACATGTGGCTGAGCACAAGGTGAACGTGTGAAATCCCAAAGTGCTAGGTGCATCGTCATGTGAACATAAATGAAGATGATGTATTAGCCTTTTATGAGAAACAAAGTTAACGAGAAGACTCCAGATGATTCTCCTTTGTGAGGCAGTGAGAAAGAATATTTGTAGAGTGGACGTGCATGTGGATGAGCACAGGTGAACATGTGAAGATCTGGTTCTTCTGTGTAATGCAGTGAACCAAAGATATGGCATCCCTATGGATGTGCCCCTAGTGGATAAGCAATAGTGGGTGTATCATATACTTTGCTATATATTGTTCAAGAGTCAGACCTTCCTGTAACCCTAATTGTTATGTAAAGGGTACATGTCAGCCCTACCTTAATGTGATTAATAATAAATGTAAAAGATAATTAATCTAGATAATATTAATTATAGTAATAATAATAATAATAAATATATTGTGACTTAAGAGAGGTCGGCCCTATTGAGCCAATAGACACTTCTGTTGATAGGGAAAGTCTAATATAAGTAAGGGAAGATACCCATTGTGGAATCATATCTTTCTTATGAGTTTGGACATTTCAGCAAGTACACTTATTTGGGAAAAGGTGCGCACCTCTCTTGGGCGCTACAGTTCTAGGGTTTGAGCACCCTCTTGTGTGCTAGGTCTTTGTTTGTGGTGAAGGTATTTCTCTTGAATAATATAGAAAAGGATTTGGCTGGGTTTTCTTCCCTTGTTGAGAAGGGTTTCCCAGGATACATTTTGTGTTCTTGTGCATAGTGCTTCTTCTTGTGATCTTGGTTGCTGCAACATTTATGGTTATGGTTAAATGATAAAATGGAATGAACTTCATGCTTAACCTAATACATTGAAAAATCAACACTTTAATGGAGTCCCAAAAGGAATCCTAGGTAGGGGCCACCACAAATATTGTAGATTCCTCTACGAACCTTTTCTCAAAGTAAGTGTCCCAACAGTCCTTAACATGGGGGATGACCTTGAGGAGTGAAAAAGTAATATTTTCCCTATCGGAAGAATTGTGGACTAAAAAATACCCTTCGATCAGATTCAACCATTTATCTACAACATCCGCATCTATCAGTCCTTCAAATAATGGAATATCAAAATTTACCTGTACCTTGAAGGGGGTTGCATGACTGCTTGATGAAGATGCTTCTCCTGTGGGTATCCATTGAAGGATCTGCGCAAAGTTGTCCATCATTTCGTTCCTTTGTCGTGCGAGTGTTTCCTCAAGAAAGTTTTTAATAGGATCTCCTACTCCATCATCTTTCTTTTCATCCCCCATGGGTTGTTGTCAGGCTCGACGCGACTGATCTTGCAACAACTCCATTGGTTCGAGTCCCAACTTATTGTACCCAGATCTTGTTGGGGACATGCACAAAGAAAAATAAATGAAGAGCATACTGCTTTGATACCATTGATCCAGATTTAGGAGCGAAACAAATTGATTAACAAACTAAATACAATAAACACAGAGATATGAAGAATAACAAATATATCCAGTGAACAATATCTTCTATTAAATAAATGAAATAGGCTGAAACTGTAAACCTGCAAAAATAAAACACTTGCTTGAATGGTAGTAACTATCGCTGAGAAGAGATGTGGCTGCTACGTCCATCCGTCTGATAAGAATGATTACAACAAGGCTCTAGATGCCTTTTTGATATTACTGATGAATTCCAAAACCCTAAACATCCAAAAACCTAACTCTAGGAGGTGAAACTCCAAAAGTCACGTGGGCCCCTATGGGTAAGTTGGTACCTCAATTCCCAGGGTCGTAACTTTTGCATACGATCTCATTTTTAGGTGCGTGATAGATCATTGGAAAGGTCTTTCAGGGAACTACACATTTCATCATCAAACTGTGACTCTGTCTATAGTTTGACTGTGGTGAGCCGAAATTTTTTTTTTTAGACCCCCAAAATGACCTTGGAAGTACAACAAGATGTGCTGACATGAAAACATACAAAATAATCTATTTGGATTCGATGAGAGGCCATCAGTATCCACCTGGAATATGTGTAGGTATTTAGACAACCCAAAAAGTGTAGAACCCACAATTACAAATAAGTACAGA
The DNA here is from genome assembly GCA_010110895.2 of Picea sitchensis. Taxonomy (NCBI): domain Eukaryota; kingdom Viridiplantae; phylum Streptophyta; class Pinopsida; order Pinales; family Pinaceae; genus Picea; species Picea sitchensis. The sequence continues at coordinate 36,277 of SNQJ01S0062745.1, forward strand.
AGAATGTGTTGAACAAAAAAAGACAAGAGGAGCCAGTTGGAATATGTGCGTGGCCACCAATATCCGGGTGTATAATGAGGGTTGCAGAAGTCAAGGGTGCATTGTAAAGGTCACAAAAAAGAGGTATATTCATAAGAAATATCATCGACACACGATAAGTTATAAGAAATATGACTAAGTGCTGGAGATGGGTTATGTAAAATAAAAATAATTACGTGAAATATGGGAAGGAAAAATGAAAAACAAAATAATTACGTGAAATATGGGAACGAAAATGGAAAAAAAAATATAAGAAAGGAAAATAGAAATGGAAAATAAAATGGAAAAGAAAATAAAAAGAAATGGGAATATAAACATGAACATGGAAATGACTAAGTATGGAATATGAAGTATGGAGAGTAGAGTGGAAGATGAAAACTGGTTAAGTATGGAGAAGAGGGAAAAATGGTTAAGTAAGAAGAGTAGTAAGAAAAGCAGTAAGGAGAGTAGAGAAGGGAAAACAAGATTAAGTATGAGAGGGAGAAGATAAAATAAGAATAAGTATGAGAGGGATGGATAAGGAAGTAAGAGAGTAATGAGAAAAATGTTTAAGTATGAAATGAGAAAAAAAGTGAAGAGATAAGAGAGTATGAGAGATGAAAATGGTTAAGTGTGGAGATGGAGAGGAGATAGAAGATGAGAGCACTTAAGTATGAAATGAGAAAAAAAGTGAAGGGATAAGAGAGTATGAGAGATGAAAATGATTAAGTGTGGAGATGGAGAGGAGATAGAAGATGAGAGCACTTAGTCAAAAATTCGAAAAATGGAGAGGAAAAAGGGGCACAACGCTTAGAAAAATTCTTCTTTCCATTCTTCAAAGTTCTTTTTGCAATCTCTCTGTCGGACTTATTGAAAAAATTATGAATATCTTAAGCATACAGACTTAGATTTTGATTCCAAAAAATGCATGAAGAAGATGATACCAAGGGATACATCATGAGCTGGTGAACATGCACACATTTCTCCCTCTGATATATTTTTTATTATTATAAAGAACAAAAAATCGAGGTGACCAATTTTTTTTTATCAACAACTGATTCCAATTATGGAAGAATGACCCCCTTGTGGGTTGTTGAGAACACCAGAATCTGAAGACCAAATTCCTTCTCCAATGGGCTATGGATTCATCTTCAAATATTACCTCCATCTAGCAACTTATTTATTGTGAAATTTTTTGATAGAAGAAGTAAAATACGTACAAACAAGATCTACCTACCCTATCTTACTTGAAGAAAATGGACACTTTTAGGTGTAGGTAGATTTCCAATGGATCCATTCAAACATCCAACTAATTTGTGGTATGAAATCCAAAATTAGGGAAGATGTCGGGGATAGTACCAAAAAGTCATGGGTGTTCTCAAATTTTGTTGGAGAAAAAATGAACCAGATGTGATGATAATATGATGAGACTGCTTGACCAACAATGCTTTGAAACCATGTTTGAATATAATCAATTCTTGGTTGTTCAAAAATGTTTCCGTCATTGATTGGATGAGGAGTTTCCAATTAGAGAATAATTTCATCTTTCTCCTCATTACTGACCACATCCAAGATTCTTGATTCACTGGCAATGTCTTGAAACCATTCTTCCTTCATGGAATGACAATCTTTCCCATCATTATTCTCAAGATTATTTTCTTCAGCCAATTCTTCTTGCCGCCAATGTTCTTGTGGATTTTCATCATCTTTTGCAACATTTTCCACATGAGTATGTTGGCTGAAATATTCTTGTATATTTGGTGGAGGCTCCTCAATTTCATTTTCAAACTAGCTGCTAGAAAGATCCTCATATGGAGTATATGAAAAGATGAAATCTTGCTCTTGCAAATTGGATTTCTTATTTTCATTTTCAGAAGTATGACTTGGTTCAAAAAAATCTTCCAATCTTTGATTAGACTCTTCTTCAAAGTCAGTCACTTCATTGTCTTGTGTCCATATGGGAGACGCTGGGTGGACAACAACATTGGAAGCATAAAAAAAAACATAGGAATGGACTCTTGGGATGGAATTTTCAGCAAATGAAGTTTCCAACACATCCCAACAAGTAAAGGTCCTAGGAAACAATGAACAATACCATTCAATGGCATTCCCAAAAAATGTTTATGCAAATAATTGACATGTAACATTATCTTCAATGATATTGAAAACATCACATGTGCTCTTGAAATTAAAAAAAATGCTATTCTGCATCCTCTGAAGTATTCCCAAAGAATGTGGATAATTTTTCAATGGAAATATTAGGCATCCGGAAATCTACTTATGGTAGATTTAAATGGCTTCTATTAAATCACCTCCTTCTTTGGATAAATCTTCTTTATGTTGAGTATTGTAAAGCCATTGATAGGCTTGGTGGAGAAGGAAAATGAACATCACAATATGAACAAAGTTCTTTGGTAGAGCCTCCATGAGGAATTTCTTGAGATTCTTGAATCTTCTCAATGGAGTTGCTTGGGATTTTAAGAGTTATTTCAATGGAATCACCACATAAATCATCCTCCTGAATCTTTGATGGTTCTTGGCTCTTTTTGAGGTCATTCAAATATCTCTTAATAATGTTTTTATAAACCCTGTGCATCTATAACAAGTAACAATTTTCTTGAATATTCTTTTCGAAACTTTGAACCATGGTGACTATGGTTCCTCAATTAGATCTAAAACAAAGTCTTAGATATATTGTAAACAAATCGTTCCCCAGTGGAGTTGCTAAAGATGTTGATATTTAGATTTGTTAATATCCAAACAAAATCCTTATGAGGATATGAATCCCCCTGCATTTTTATAGGGGTGGTACTCCTCTTTGGCTAAAATGTTAGAAGATTTATTTATATGATTTTACAACAAGCCCCGAAAGATCTCCCAACAAAGCTTGTATATACAAATGTACAACCCTTATGTACAATTATACAAATATACATCATATGATTTAAAAAAAGAAAAGATGAAATGTGTCGGTAGAGATTTGTGTCCACAAGGTTTTGGAGTCTCCTTTGAACAAACAATCTGCCTTTCTTATAAGATAAAATGAATATGGAATTTGCTATGAATTCACAACATGGAGTAAAAATGGGCAGGTCCTCAAAGAACTTTAAATGAGTATTTCATTCAAAACAAAAAATAATATGATAGGTGCACTTTAAACATATCGTGCTCATAAACTCATAATTCAAAACAACATTAAAGCTACACCCCAAAGTAGTTCTTTGCAGAATAAATTTATAACAATATCCCAAATATGACAAACTTATTAATGTAAAAAACAAAAGGGCTAAAATAACCTCTACAAAATCCCAATGACAACTAATAAACTGAATTAAACTGCATTTGTCTTTTTACAAGGAGGGATCTTGCTCCTCTGGACCTAGAATATTACAAGATGGTTGAAGATTTTAGAGAAAGAACTACTCAGACTCAAATCCTCCTATTTGTTTAACTATGAAAGATTTGAAGGAAAGAAACATAAAGAAGAACATGTAGGGAGAAAAGTTCTAGCAGGACAATTCATAGAATATTGGAAAGATATAGCTTTGCTTCTAGAAGACTCTTCACTTTTGTAGAAACTTCTTACTTCCAACCTCTTGATGACCTCTCCCTCCAACCTTTCTTTTATGATGCTTTCTTCTTCTAAAATCCGCTCCCAATGCTTTCTTGAAGTACTTAGGGAAAAATTCTTTTAGTAGTTAGGGTTTTCTCCCTTTTTAAATTAATGTTAAATGCTCATAAATGAATTTTAAGCCATTGGAAAACATGTCTCCAAGTGGGACCCTTTTAATCCTTAAATAAAAGTTTATTAAATAAACTTTTACTTCCAAACTTGAAGTTGGTTGTCTTGAAAAAGTAGA
>SNQJ01S0062745.1:40164-52060 GCA_010110895.2 Picea sitchensis
AGGCTTTGACTTGGCTTAGGCTCACAAAGTTACATTGCCCTTATTAGGGCTCAAAGTACTTTGCAAAATGAGATAAAACAAAAGGGAAAAGTATGAATTTTGATGAGAAACATAAGTGAAATGGCATGTCAAATCACCAAGAAAATGACATCACCAAGAAAATGAAGAGGCCATGAACATCATTCTCCAGTCAAGGTAAAAACAACTACAACTTTATCGTATGTTAAAAATAGGTTTAGGAATATTCATCTAGGACTTCACATTCCTTAGGGAAAATTTTCAATTAGTAAGATAGCTTAGCAACATGTAATATCTCAAACAATGGAGAGTTAGGATATTAGTGTTTGTTGTTCAATATATGTTTTTCTGGTTGTATAGTTTTTGGTCAAATACTTCCTAATACAATATTTTATGATAGTCAATAATTTCTACAAATAGTTTGCATGTAATGCTAACATAAACATTTGTCAAACATATCACCGATATCTAGGATACACCTGATATAGAAGAGCTTCTATGGCATTTTATTATGTGTGGGAAACAATACAATCTATTGCCTGTTATACACAGCTGCAATACAGTAAGGAAACAAACAAAATCCAAACAAAAACCTGTAACAATGCCAATGGCTCCTTTAGGAGATGGTGCACACTTATCTGGTGGATGTCCAAGCTTCCAAACCCCCACGATTTGTTGTTGCCTTGCTCTAATCCGCTCTGCTTAATAAATAAGGCACTCAAACTTCAATCTAGGAGCTTACGACTTGCCTTAACCCCATGCGACCTGCTGTAATCCTTCACGACCCCTCCTAATGAGACCACAACCTCCTCTAGTGCCTCCACGACATACCCAAACTCTACGACCTGCAACAATATGGAATCGACCCTCCTTGCTAATCCTCCAATGAATCAACCCAATCCAAGAATCCTTCCAATAGCCTCACAATTTCCTATTGATGTCACATCCCTGCAAAGTGAATCGATCCTCCAAGGTAGCCCATAAATCCTTCTAATAAAATTACTGCAATACTGGATATAGCCACAACTGAAGATTCAATGAAAATCCTAGGTGGACTCCCTCTCTTTGTCCAACTAGGGTGGGTATCGCACCACCAAAGCAAGACTAACAATGGTGGAAGAGTTTTGCAAAACCCTAACAAATAATGGCTCCAAGGGCACTCCAAAATGAGAGATCAAATCATAATGCTAAAGTGAGAGTCCACCTCTCCATTTATTCTTTCTTTGAGCCTTCTAGATCTTTCCCCTTTTTGACCAAATCAAACCCTTACCTTATTTCTCCTTTAATTATTACTTAAACATTAAATTTTTTTAATGCTTAAGTGATTAATAATTTGATTTAATGTCACTTTATGAATATAATAATTTTCCTCCCATGTGATACTAATTCCTGTGACTCCCTTTTTTCCATTGACTATAGCCTGCGGGAGTCATATAGGCTACTAAGTAATCATTTGCGTTGATCAAAAGGAAGAGGACATTACACAACACTTCGTTGACTTGTATCAATTGACTACCAAGAGATGGATTTTGAGGCGGGCCCCATATATACAAGTTTCCCACACTAGTTTCATTAGAGTCACCCCAATTTGATTTAACCATAGATGAATGAGGACTAAACCCCACATTGTACCACATGTGCTACCCCACAAGGGGTTGTTATTTTAATTTTACAACACCTTATATATTAAAGAGTTAGTGGCTGTGAGCACACTTCTTTTAAATAATAAGCATTTTTTTTTTTTTAAAGATGTTAGCAAGTTTTATTTTTATTTTGGTAATAAAAGCATGGAGATTCATAATCTTTCATACTTGTTTTTTTTACGTATAAAAGAGATATTTTTGTTAGATGTTTAATGTTGACTTACCTCCTCATATATAAGTTAGATTTTCAAATTTTAAGGTTGTGTAAAAATTATATAAAAAGAAAGCCATCTTATGGAATTTATGGAGAAAATTTAGTGGTTATATAATGGATAGTTAATTAATAAAATAAAAAAGAGTAAGTAAAAATTGACTCTAAAATAATAAACAAAATAAATTAAATAAAATTTATTATTTTTTCGTGAATTTCTCCAAATTAGATTCCAACCCTTCTTCAATATTTTAACAATTGAAGTATTTATCATCATCCATTGTTCTTTATTTCTACTAAGAATAATGGTACTAGACCCCTTCTTGATTTGACAAGGAATATGATTCATGTTTTTTGTTTGTTTGTTTGTTTGTTAGTTTGTCCGTGACATGTGGGACTAACCTGTGGTTAAGAAACCGTGACTCAGGGGCATCTAAGCTGTCAAAATCACTCGGGGATCACACCCGGCCTAAGCCACACCAACCCTTAACATGGCTGGATTTTTTGTCCCCGCAGGTTTCGACCCGATGACTTTAACATCACGACGCGCCTTAACAACACACTCACACTCCGTCACCGACTGTCCTACACCTCAAAGACATGTTTTTTCTTTCTTATTTCAAAAGACTTCCATGCATTAATATCATGGAAAAGGGAATTAACTCATAATAGATACCATGACTCCTCCACAACTCTTAGACATTGTAATTATGAAAAAGAAATAAAATTAAACTTCATGACTCCTCCACAACTCTTAGACATTGTAATTATGAAAAAGAAATAAAATTAAACTTCTAATTATTTTAATTAGATATATTCAATAATAATCCAAATTTACATTTTGTGATCCAAAATATTTTTTTTTAAATTTCTTTTAAATCTTATTATTATTATTTTTTCAAATAAATTCACATGACATAATCATAATCAAATAAAAATCTATAACAAAAAAATATAATCAAAATCAAATTAAAATCTATAACAAAAAAATATAATCATTATCCAACATTTAAGTCAAGTGTCCAACTTGCACTTTCATGTGCCCAACTTTTAAGCCCAACCATGTTTTCCTTAAGAGACAAGTTTGCCTTAAAGAGACAAGTTTGAAATTGGGTGATAATATCAACATACACTCGCTCAAATTTACTCTTCCCTCTATTAAATTATAAACATTATCTTTTAATATAATTAAAAAAATAAATATCTAATAAAAATTCTTTTTAATTAAAAAAATAAATTTCTAAATAATAAATAAATATTGTATGTTATTTTATTATTTTCATACATAATTTTAAGATACTCACATACCACGAAAACATTATATGTTTTATTTTATAATGCTTTCCAATATTTTTATATTGGCTAAATTACGTGACAAAATAGTGTCATTTAACGCATGAGGTGATGAATAAATAAATTACAAATTTAAATAAAAGGTTGCAACTCATTGCAATGTCTCACTTTGAAAAATAATTTTGATATCTAAAAGAATTTAATTTCTAACGACTAGAGCCGAGCACAATCCATCCCGATGCCCCAAAATATAAAAATAGGATTTAAAAATATTGTAATTGTTTTAACTATCACCCCACGATCGTCCCAATGCACGGGAATCTTTAAAATACCTCAAAACTATCTTTTAAGTTTAGTGCTTGAATTTCATACTTCAACGTAATAAAAAAAATTGTAAATGTTTTAAACAAGGCCTATGAAGTTTAGTGCTTGAATTTCATACTTCAACATAATAAAAAAATGTGTAAATGTTTTAAAATTTTATTTTTTTAACATGGCCTATGATTTGACATTTATAAAGTAATTAAAAATAACATATAACATTTGATTAAAATAATTAAGAAAAGACACATTTATCCAGAGAAAATTTAAATAAAAACTTTTCGCAATATGGAATTTTTTTTTAATAAAAAAGAAATTGGATTACATTATTTTAAAGTTGGGTGAAGGTTGGGGCATGAGAGAAGTGGCAACTCACCCCATTTATATATGTTTTTTTTGTTAAAACATATATTTTTAAAACATATCGTGGATACATAGGGGTCGAGCAAACTTTTTTTTACAATGTTAAAAAGCTCTTTTTAACCAGGTGGGGTTGTGTATAACCTAAAAGTTAAACATCACCTTAAAGGTGATGTTTCACAAAGATAATTTTTGAAAATTTATAAATTATTTTAAAGTTAAGGCACGGAATGAGATGTACTTCACAACGAGGGAATAGTAACCCACACCCACACTCTAGGAGTGGGCATTAGCAAAATGTTAAAAAATTACAATATTTTTATGCAACGAAAACTTTTAAAAGTTTAAAATACATTTAAATTTCGTCGAGGAAACTAATTCCAATGGCTCCATTGTTATTACCAACTCATTGAGTCTCAATCGATTTCCATCCCAAGATACTCGTTGGGATTCTCGAGTTGTGTGGGCCCGTCACAACCAAGAACTAAATATAAATTCATAAATAAATTGTGCATTAGTGATAGGTTTTCTATCTATCGGACATGTTAGACAAACCATTGCAATGGAGACAAAGGGATTAGTATAGCAAAAATGCTCATCTTCCTTTCAACCTAGTTTAATATGCAAGTTCAGTTCTACACACTTCTAACATAATTTTAGCAGCATTTCCTTAGAGCTCAGAAACCTCCCAAATACCATCGATACCACTTATATTTATAGGTTTGCTTTAAGAGGTCTTCCACCTCACCCACATGCAAAAAATCTCAAATTTTTAATTTCTTTATTATCAAATATTCATCAAAAACCTCCTTATTAATATTTATTATCAAATATTAATTTCTAATTTTAGCAGCATTTCCTTAGAGCTCAGAAACCTCCCAAATACCATCGATACCACTTATATTTATAGGTTTGCTTTAAGAGGTCTTCCACCTCACCCACATGCAAAAATCTCAAATTTTTAATTTCTTTATTATCAAATATTCATCCCTAGGTGGAACTCTCACCTTTCTATTTATTTATAAAATTTTAGTAAATAATCACTCCTATGTGTCATATTTAGAAATTTTAAATAATGAGGGGTTACATGTGCAAGGGATCCCATATGATCCCATAGGATATCAAGAATTGAGTTATGAATGAGGATTAGGCTTAGTCGCAAATAACCAAGTAGAGACTTATGCTCTCCTCTAGGGAATTGAAGTAGTAAACCCTTAGAACGTGAGATTTATGATTGTCATATGAGACACCTCTATCATAATTCAATTCATGAGAGAGAATAAAGCTTCGAATGATGATGAAATTTTGAGACTCATCTCTCAAATTAAGAAAGAACTCCATTGGTTCGAGGCCGAAGTTCATTTCTTTCATGTTCTAAGGAGCCTCAACAGGGAAGTCGATAAAATGCAGATGTTCCCACAAGGTTGGAAGAGTGCTCACTAAGGAAAAATTGGGTGGTGGAGTTCCACGTCATCCCTTTGGTTTACCTCCATTCCTTTAGCTTATAGTTGGATATGATATGCAAATTTACTGTGTATCTAAGCATTCTTTACATAAACTATACTAGTAGCCATATTTTGACATGTTTTGTAACTGATGCCAATAATCTCTCTCGCTTAGATCCTACTAGTTGGATAAAAACACTGCATTTGACCAAATAGACAACTTTCCTTTTTGTACTATCTTGCTAACTAGCTCGGATGCAATTCTCTCAATACAAATCCATAGTTGTTTATGTTTTAAAAAATAAAAATAAAATAAAATAATTCTGAATAATTAATTTCATAAAGTACTTAATTCCTTTTTCTTTCATTAAAATAATAATATTCAAGTATCCCTCCTAAAACTGGGTAATTTTAGGTAAGTGATATCATCAATATCATAGGTTCACTTATCATTACCTCACTGTAGCTAGACATTTGGAAGGTTTAGTTGCTAGGGATTAAGGACTTCCCTTCCCTCATTGTGTGCCTGCCCCAATCATAACCATGAGGCATGTCACCTCCTATGGCATAAGTACCCAGAGTGGGAAAGTTAAGCAAAACAAGCAAGACAAAGCACCTTTACTCCCAGATAAAGAGGTGATTCCAATATACTCAATTTCCTTATTCCACATATTCTATAAAGAAACTCAGTGTCACTTTTCTGGAATTGAGTAGGCAAGACAAAGCACTTGTACACATCCCCATGCAATAACACTAATCTCTCTTGGTTGTGGCCCACATTCATATGTTGGTAAGTTGGCAAGGCTTTGTCCTATCCCCTACACATGCATGAATCACACAAACACATGTGATCTAGATTATTGGGAGACCGAAATGAAGATACAAATATAGAAGAAATCTCGTAGAATTATTGCAAAATAATACAGTGAAACCCAAATTTCTGATAAAATAGTGAAACCCAAATTCCATTAATGAATGAAATAGAATAACAATGCAATATGCAAAGCAATACCCATTGGCTACAATGACAGTAGATTATTTATGAATAGAGATGTATTTGCTATTCTCATTGAAAAAAATGTCATTACAAGAGGCCAAAATTGCATTTTAACATAAACTATAAAACCTTAAGAGGAAAAAACCCTAAAGATTTGAAACTGTAACCCTAGGACATGGGGTGATAAAAGGAATGCAAACCTCAAGGAGCCTAGTTGATACGTCAACTTCTTAGGGCCACAAATTTAGCATACAAATTCAGTTTGGGGCATTTATTGGATCATTGCAAAGCTTATTCCATGCTCTGTGTTTGATAAGATACACAATTGAAAATTGTGAGGTCATGTCAATTGCCAAAAATGCATGGGAAATGCTTGAAATGCATAAGAAATTCAAGGATTGAAAAACTATATTAGAACTACCAAGACACAAAACCAATTTTGAGGTCATGTCATTTGCCAAAAATGCATGGGAAATGCTTGAAATGCATCGAAAATTCAAGGATTGCAAAACTATATTAGAACCACTAAGACACAAAACCATTCTGAGTTAGTGGAAGAGGTGGGTGGCCACCTGTATTCATCTGGATTGGTTTTCCCTCAGTAGGAAGCAATGGTCTCCATTGCATCAAGTTCCTTCATTAGATGGAGAAACTTTTGTTGAATTTGACTCCTGGTGACCCATATGTCTTGATGAAAGTGCTACACTGCTTTGACAACTCAATAGAGTTGCATGTTTTTTTGGTGGGTGCTCTTCACCTTGGTGTCTATGTTCTGGTTGATTGTATCCCACTCAATGTAGTTAGTGTTGATTTATGTAGGGGCTAGGGGATCAAACACCATTGAGGTGTCGAAAAGAGGTGGAAAATATAGTCAAAGTAGCTCCACATTAAATACAGGGTGCAAGCCAAGGAAAGGTGGAATACTCTATTCAAAAGTGTTGTCACCCATGACCTTGGTGATGGTGCAAGGCCCATAATGGAGTAGTTTGATCTTCCTGTGGGGACAAGTAAATATGTCTTTCTACAAGTGCAACCATACCTTATCACCAACCTAAAAATTGTGTGGAACCTGATGCTAATCGTGTCACTACTTTTACTTAGCATTTGATTTCTACAAAATATCAAGAACTTGTACTTGGATGTGTTGGATCCATTCAACAAATTTGGATGCTCTATCTACCTTGGTCTTAACATGCAAGGATTCCTCTTTAATGGGTAGAGTTATGCCAATTGGGGCCAATCGTTGGAACCCAAAGCAAAATAAAAAAGGGTTGTGGGCAATAGAGTTGTGAATGGATTTGTTGTAGCTACATTGAACATAAGGAGGGATCCCATCCCCTATATGTGGATTCTTGGAGTTGTACATTCTTAGGATAAACACAATCATCTTATTTACTAGCTCCCTCTCCAATGATTTGGCAATGGGAGGCAGTGGATTTTGTCAGTTTGGTGTCCATCATTGACCATAGGTCAGATCAAAGAGTACTCAGGAACCTACTATACCTCTCTAAAATAATGGTTCGTGGCAACCCAAAATGAACCCAAACATGATCGAAGAAGATCTTAGTGGTGGCTTTGATTGTGATACTCTTCCTGTAGGGTGCCACAATGGTCATCTTATAGAATCTATCAACAACCAAACACAATCATTACCATTCTTGGTTGAGGGTAGGATTGACATGTAATCCATGGAGAATGTCTTTTGGGGCCTATCCGGGATAGGTGAATGAGTGTACAACCCATAATTCTTGATGGTAGGTTTTGTAGTGGCACACCAATGCATGATATAATATATATGACTGATGTCCTATTAGGAAGTACTTTTGTAGTATATTTTTTCCACATTGCAATGACCCGCAACCTGACTATAATGAACCTCACAAATAAACTTCTCACACTTGCTTGAAGGAACACATAGGTGGCCCATATGGAATATGATTACATCTTGGAGGTGAAAGTATGAAACTTGTTTTCCGCTTTCTATTGCTCGATAGGCTGCAATGAAGTTAGGGTCATCCTCATACAATTAGGGCCACCTAGAAGTCTCATGTTCACAAGAGTTATGCATTGTGGTTAGAAACACAACCAAAGGTTAGATGAGGCAGTGCACAACTCGGTTTTTGCTACCCTTCTTATACTTAATATTTTAGAGGATTTGTTGTAGATACATGGACTACTTTTGATGGTATTCATTCCATAACATTCCTTGCATTCACATAAATTGCAGAGTCTTGTGATTAGTGTGGATGATCGTTTCCTTTTCTAGAATAGAGTGCTTCCATTATCTATGTGTTTGCACAATTTAGTACATGACCTTGGTATAAGTGGGGTACCCATGAACTAAATCAAAGAGTGTCTTATTGTGATAGGCCACTAGATGTCCATGTTGAGAGAGGATTTCATTGATATCATAGTTTGAAGCATTTGTCTCAATATCAAAGGATTGTTGTGAGTTTGGTAGAATGAGGACTCGTTTCGAACAAAGGTAGTGTTTCCAATCCTTGAATTTTTTCTACTGTGACTTGGCCTAAAAAAATTGGATTTGATTCCACCCTTGGTCACTTGGCTTAGGGGCCAAGTGATATGAGAGAAACCCAACATGAAGTTGTGGTAGTGATTCGAAAAATACTTAGATGATGATTATTTCAAATACACATAAACATCTACTTGATCTTCGAAATAATAATGATCACTTGACTGATTGTAAAATTACATGTGAAATACTTATCTAACCATACACACTTTAATGATAAATAACTTGCAAAATAATTGAGCATGAAATGAACAACAATAATGAAATCATATACACAAGTTGGATAATGGAGTTCACCCAATTTGGGCTACCTCTCTGGGTCCGCTTCCAATAGAGACCTTTATTAATGCTTAGGCATTAAATATAATTGAACTCTAAAATTCATGACAGGCATTAAATATAAAGTGGATGTTTTTTTTAACAAACCATATGTATAGCTTGTTGGTTAAGTCGTTGAGTTTATATATGGCAAGTAGAGGGTTCAAGCCCCATCGACCACCATAATTGTAATGTAAATGGTTAAGTATTGTAGGCATGGTGCATTGGTAATGGAGGTTTGTTTAAAGCTTTGGGAGGTTATGGAGGTTGCAGGTTTGACCCCTATCGACTCCATAATTTTTGATAAGCCATAAAAATATAGGCCAATGGGAGGCTTCCATGTGGCAAATTCTCATTGGCTCTCATATGTGATGTGTCAACATATAATTTTCCCACTTGGATTGCACGGACATGCCCACTTAGTTGCCAACCAATGTGCCACATCACCTGTACGATCATGTCCCACATGTCACCCTTGCAGTGGTGACACGTGTCACCCTTTTGTCTGTGTTCACTTTGACCTTTGATCTAGTTTGACCGGGAATTTGACTGCTCATAACTTTTTTATACAAGCTCTGTTTGAGGCGATTTTTGCGATGCTGGAAAACTATCACCGAGCTCTACGCAATGATGGTGTTTTTTTAAAGAGAATTTGGGACATTTGAATCTTGATCATTTTTGAACCATTCTGGACCTCTATGGACATTCTGGATCCTCTTGGACCTCTGTGAGCATTCTTAGATCCTAATGGATGAGGTAGAAGTTGAAGAGTCCCAAGAAAATGCAAAACTCTATTAATGTCTTCAGGGACAACCAATCATGAATGACTTGGATCTTTGCTGGATCCAGATGCACATCATGCATGTCCATGATATATCCCAAACACTAAATTCTCTACATTTCGAATGAACACTTCTCCATATTTAAATATAACTTGTGTTTCTATAAGGTGCTTAGAACCAATTGAATGTGCTCCAAATGCTCCACCTAAGTTTTGTTGAATATGAGGATAGAATCCAAATATATGACCACAAACAAATTTTTGAATGGATGCAATGTATCATCCATCATCGTAATGAATGTTACTAGGGAATTAATCAAGCCAAAAATATTGACCAACCACTCGAAGAGGCCTTTTTTGGACTTGAAGGTTGTCTTCCATACAATAGTTTGTTGATTTGGAATCTAGTGATAAACTAAATTTAGATCATTCTTACTAAAAAGAAATTGGCACCCTTGAATTGATCAAGAAGATTGTCAATCTGGGGGATTGGATACCAATTCTTGACTTTAATTTTGTTTAGGTATTTGTAATCAATACAAAATACCCATGCCCTTTCCTTCTTATGAACCAACACAATTGGGTTCTCACAAGGCGAGGAGATTGGTCAAACATGACCCTTTTGAAGTAGCTCTTGAATCCAATGTTCGATTTATTCATTCTCTAGAAGATAACATTTGTATATAGGGTTGTTAGATAGAGGAGCACTAGATGTCAAATAAATTGAATATTTTACCTAATAGTACATTGACACACCTATAAGTGATGCAAATATATATCTATATTCTTCCACTATATTATTCACTTGCTTCTAATGTGTAGAGAGACCCCATGCAGAGGCCATAGCAGTTGTAGTGATCTTCCATTCACCTTCTGTCCAAATCATGAAGAGGAAAAATCTCCTTCTTTGATAGATTACCTTTTTGTATTACTTTGTTGAGATCAAAGATAATGTGATAATTAGAACCTTTGGTACCTAATAGATTTTACCTCCCAAAGTAACAATGACACTATAGAGCCTAGACTCATAAATAGCATGATGCTTACACATATATATGTTTTTTCCTATAAGAACATCAAAAACTTCAAGGATGGAAACATCACATAGTGCCTTATATTTAAAGGGCCTTATGCTATAGTGCAGGTAGGACATCGTTCACAACTTCAACCTCTATTGGGATCATTTTCAATTGCTATTGTTTATACTAAAATTTAGTGGACTCCATTTCACCCACATATGTGAGTGGAAGAGGCACTCACCTTCCTCATGCTTTATTGGTTCCTTTGGATAGATCTTTTCGGTAGCAATGGTAACACTAGGTTTTGCATCAATTATTCATTTCCCCTTATTTGGCTCTAAATCAAAGTCCAATCTATAATATGATTCTTAGACTTTCAACTAGGCCAAAAATGACTGCTTGGAGCAATATTCATTAGTTTTGATTGCTTGGAGCGACCATTTTCTAGTGTCCTTATTCAACTTATAGTTACCTTTTTTTGCTTGTGGTTTGGACTAGTTGTATTAAGGTTGGATATCCTTGTTATATTCTTTGTTATATCAGTTAGGGACACCTTTACCATGCTTTTGTTATGGAAAATTTGGAGATCCAAACTCCCTCTTACTCTTCTACTTAAACTTTTGCTTGATCTTGATATCATATCGATAAGTAGCTCCCTGTGAAGAGATGTACAAGAAATCCAACTCTATTTGTATGTACCTATGTAGATCATTGTGGTATTTTATAACCAAGTTCTTCTTAGATTCTTCGATACCCAGCTTTGAGTGAAAGGTATGGAAGCTATTTGGTGTACTCTAACACTGTTTAGTCTCTATCTTAGCCTAAAGTTGTCCATCTTGTGTATTAGTCATCATGTAGTTTCCAACAAGGTAGAATTCCTCCTTGAGGGCATAAAAAATCCACCCAAGTGGGTTCTATCCTAAAATGTTGCAAACTCATTTCCAACATGTTGGACAT
>SNQJ01S0062745.1:52628-81502 GCA_010110895.2 Picea sitchensis
CCATGCCAATTAGGATTTCAAAACCTTCTAATGTTCACCAATGATAAGATTGGAGTTCTTAATCCAATGGCTTAACAAGCCCCATGAAATTTATCCTAGGTCAACATAAAACACCTTCATCAAAGAGTCCTATATAAATGAACAACCTACCACAATTGTCACTCTCTGGTAGTAATTACATCATCATTATAAAATCATCACATAAACAATTAGATCAACACCATTACATACATTCTCATGGTTTTCCCAACCATTAATATAATAGCTCATCATTAGATAACAATCATACCTAGCGTGCACACACACATCTCTATTTGCATAATTAGTCTGCATAAATTCATCGATCTCTAAGTCCAATATTACAAGTCATCAAACCAACTAAGGATAAATATATTGGACATATACAAAGACATGCTAGGAAAATTGGGCTATTATAATCCATAAAGAGTAAAAGTCACATCCTAGATCCCTCTCCCGGCTACTAAGAAGGTCATGCAATAATTTTTTGTTGAAATCATTAAGCATTTGAATGGTATGATTAAGAAAGAAACTCAATGTATCTGGACACATTTATAAAAATAGGTTTTTTATAAAATTAAGAGCGTTATCACAACCACTCATGTCCTTGTCAACCTAGATTGTAATAGGGACGTCCATCTCTACACCTTTTCCTTTGACCATTGGATTGTTGTCTTAACTAAAAAAATAGTGAAGATAATGAGTTTTTGGTTTCTTTCATAAGTGTTGGAATTTCAAGGGATGAATCGAAGTATCCCATAGTGGAAAAACAAGCTTACCCCTTGGTAAAATATGTCAAAAAATTTAGATCCTACATCCTCAAGAGCCATACCTTCACCATAATACCTCACCCCATGCTATAGTCTCTGTTCACCCAAAAATAATTAGGACATAAGAGAGGTAGTTGGGTTACTATGATTCAAGAATATGGCATGGAATTTAAACCTACCAATTTATTGAAAGGATAAGGTCAATAAAGTTAGCAACTAAGTCTTAGTACACAACCAATGAGGAAGGTAGAGAAAACAAAGCCTCTATGGTTTTTGACACTTGGTGAAGTATCCTAGTCCTCACTAATTTGTGGTACCAAGACTTAAATTTTTACTTACAATATGATACTTCCATATAACACTTGAATTAGAAAGGAAAAATAACATGGAGGCTCAAATATACTCAATATAACATGGTAGGAGGAATCATCTTTAGATTAAATTATCACATAGTCTTGTTATGATTCCTTGAACATTAAGATGCTTGAAGGGATTTCAATGAATTGAATGATGGGCCTTTTGGTGGGGATATTTTAGGTGACAACACCACCCATAAAATCCTCATAGCAAGATACCATTTGCCAACACTATTTAAATTTGATCATGCCCATGTGTGCAAGTGCCACACTTGCAATTTTTTTGATGGAAAGTAGAGAACCCATTGCATTCCTCTAAAGTCAAGAGGATGCTACTTAAAAACACGAAGAGGAAATTTGGAAGACGGTTGAGGAATCCCTAAATACCAATGTGGTAAAATCATAAACTCAATCTAGGATTAAAGAAGGACATACAAATTTGATAGATGGGGTCACATTGCAACTTCAAAAGGTGAAATAAGACAAGATTCAATAAGATAACAAGAATATAATTGAATAAATTGAAATCCATATGGAGGATGTATGTTAGGAATCAAATACCAAGCTAGCATAGAAAAACCTCAGAATAAGTACTCAACGCCTTGAAAAAGAGAGAATTTCAGATAATAAGCCTCTTCAAGGGGGGAACCACCTTATACACCACATAGATTTCCAAATACAAGATGATTCCAAATGAAAAGGTCTCCTTTGTATATATATGAGACTAGGAGGTACAATTACAACTAATGGACCTAAGCCGACATAAATAAAATAACATTACTAATGTAATATGCCCTAATTAAGGGGTAATGTGCTACTATTTAGGGCTTAACATGCCCGTCCCCTTCAAACAAGTGTTTTCCGTAACACTTGAATAATTCTGGATGCTTCTGTATAAAAGACTTATTTTCCCAGGTGGAATCTTCAACATGTAGTTTCTTCCACTTAATGAGATACTATGAAATGGATATATTCCTCAGCTGGCGAATTCTTGTGTCAGTGATAACTTCATGCTACAATATGATTTTTCCCTGCTTGTCACGTTTTGGCAATATAGTTTGAACTAGGATCATGTAACCTATAACCTTCTTTAAGCATGAAACATGGAAGAATGGGTGTACTCGTGAAGATGCAGACAACTCCAATTTGTATGCCATAGTACCAATCTTTTGCAACACCTTATAAGGGCCATAGTACTTTGGTGATAATTTATTATCCTCCTTGGCTTGCTTGAGGGACATCTGTTTGTATGGTTGTAGTCTTAAAAACATCCAATATCCTACTTCCAAACTTCTTTCACTGCTATGTTGATTTGTTTTTTGTTTCATGCGATTCTGTGCCATGGTTAGGTTGTCCTTTAAGATTTGGAGAACTTGTTGTTGATGCTCGATGTGATCTTCCACTGCTTGAACCTTATATTTTTATTTTAGATAAGAAGTGATGGAAGGAGGGTGGTATCCATAGAGTGCCATAAATGGTGTCATTTTTGTTGCAGTATGAAAGGAACTTTTATACCACCATTCTGCCAAGGATAACCATTTGAACCATTGTTTTTGTTTATCAGAGACAAAGCAACGAATGTATCCTTCCAGACATTTTTTCACTATCTCGGTTTTTCCATCAAATTGAGGATTATAGGATGAGCTATGAGCCAATTGAGTACCCAAAAAAGAAAATAATTTTGTCCAAAAATGTACAGTGAAGATGGGATCTCTGTCGCTTACAATAATCTTTGGGGCTTCCATGTAGATTTTGAACTGTCTCCATGAATGAGGTGGAAACTGTACTGGCTTTGATGGGATGAGAGAGTGCACGAAAGTGTGTGTACTTGGTCAGTCTATCAACAATCACTATGATGACACTCTTTCCTTCAGACTTCAGTAATTTTGTGATGAAATCCATGGAAACCTCCTCCCAACGCTAACTTGGGATGTCTAGTGGTTGTAAAATACCTCGGGTTTTAATTGTTTCCACCTTATTTTGTTGGAAAACCAAACATTCTGCCACAAAACTTTAAACATCAGTTTTAAGGCCATCCCAAAAAAATTCCTTCTTGACTCTACGGTAGGTTTTCAAAAATCCCGAGTGCCCTGCTACTGGAGATGTGTGAAATTCCAATAGTACCTTTTGTTTGAGTTGGGAGTTCTTACATAAATATAAGTGATCTTTGTACCATAGTGAATCATTTTTCCATGTAAATGTATCTGATGCATTGGAATCCTGCTGCAACCTTTGAATGCGAGTCCACACATTTTCTTCATTCTTCCATTCATCCCTCACTTCTATTATCCAATCGGGTTGGATGATCAAGATAGCACAGAGAAAGGCCTCAAAATCTTCATCCTTTCTTGAGAGTGCATTTGCCACAACATTTTGCTTCCCTTTTTTATAGATGATTTCAAAATCATAACCCAATATCTTGGTCACCCATTTTTGTTGTTCTTCTGAAGATAGTCTCAGATGTAGCAGTGAAACCCCAAGACCTTGAGCTTTGATACCAAATGTTTGGAACCAAATACCAAGCTAGCATAGAAAAACCTCAGAATAAGTACTCAACGCCTTGAAAAAGAGAGAATTTCAGATAATAGGCCTCTTCGAGGGGGAAACCTCCTTATACACCACATAGATTTCCAAATACAAGATGATTCCAAATGAAAAGGTCTCCTTGGTATATACAAGAGACTAGGAGGTACAACTGCAACTAATGGGCATAAGTCGACATAAATAAAATAACATTACTAATGTAATATGCCCTAATTAAGGGGCAATGTGCCACTATTTAGCGCTTAACAATGTACATTTCAAATATGGTGGTATTATCTAAAAGGATAGAGTAATCAAAGACCAAGAAAATATGATAGAGGATGTCATTCTCTTTGATAAGAATATGGATGACATCGGTGTCCAAAATGAAGGAAAACCATCTAAGGTGAAACCATATGGACACCCTTATTACTACAAAAGTTTTCAAGAAACACAAGAAGATTGACATCAACATTACCAACTGGAAGAAGATGGAATAATCAACAATGTTCATGGTATAGTGAATCACATAACCATTATTCAAAAATATATTATTGGAGACTCAGACCTACAACAAATTGGAGAAGTTACAACAATAATACATGGAATCAAAGGAAAGAAAATAATGCATCAACCAATTATCAAGGATTAAGACCAAAAATAATTGAATTTGGATGGATGGATCATCATCAACAACAATGAGAGAGAGCATGAATAGAAGGAAATCATATTACTTGATGTCATCACATGTAAAACCCTTAACTACAAATATTTGAGGACAAATATTTTTGAAGGAGGGTACTATGTTATGATCCAAGGGGACATATATGGGGTTAAATATATATGATATGACCCAAAGGGGTGCATATAAGGGTTAAAAGTATATGTAATAGTGGTCAGCCTAATAAAAGGGCCAAATGTGCAGTGGGTGAGTGTGTGTGTGTCAAATATACCAACAAACAACAATTTTGCATGGGTCAAGGTCTAGATTCTATTTGTGGGATTGGTTTCATTCTATATCTTGCAGAGTCACACATAATTCAAGTCAAAGGTAATGTAGGAAGATGAACAAATAATCAAGGGGAATTCAAGGCTTTATTCTACTTACTTAAATATGATTTGGACAAATAAATTGATAAGCTTCAAGTCATGAGTGATTCATCTATGGTCATTAATTGAATGAAATGAAGCTTCCAAGTACAAAATAATTCTCTCCTTCCACTAGCATATTAATCAAAGACATTTTGATACCTTTACCTTCTTTTGCACGAGTCTTTGTCTCTTTTTCACACCCCTTCTATAAAATTCCTTATCAATGCAGATGCATGAGTAATTTCCCTTGTCAAGCACCCCAAACCTCTCGCACTCACATCCCACATGATCTTGGTAATCTATATGTGGAGAAAATTTTCATGAACCTATTTGTGGTCCTAGTCCTCCCACACCTGCATCTCACATTATTATCATCACACCTACATCCTGCATTTTGAGACTTAGGCTATTTTCATAATTCCTTCGAGTCTCATGCATAGGGATAACACTTGATCCTTCCTCCCACACCCCACATTCCATAGTAGTACTCCTACTTCCTGTAGCCCACATTCCACATAGGATGTGATTTAAAGTTTTGAAGTATTCATAGCACATCCGCTGCACAACTTCCATGTTACGAGGAAAATCTCTCTATGCATTGGGGTAAACCACAACAGATGGAAATGACTGCATAAATCAACTCTAATATCAAGTATGCTATATAAACAAATATGCTAGAAAAACAAGATAAAAGGCCTACCTCATATAGACAATCGATGAAGTCCACCATTGAGTACTTGACTCAAAGAAATACACCTGCAACTTGTCCTCAACAACCAAGCAATGCAAGCATATGGTGATAGTATATAATGTTAGCACATTCAATAGCATAATCCATTAATATTTATAACAAATACGCCCATGGAATAACAGTTCAAATATTTGCAAGATATTAATTGGAGGAGAAAAGAGTATTTCTATTAAAATGTAACAACATAAGTGAATGAATTATAAACTTCAGTGTCGGCACGGTTCAAAACCGAGAAACTAAGTCCCTTCCACCTGGGCCTCCACCACTTCAATCCTCCACCAGAGGTAAGATTATATAAGAGAGACAATGATGTTCTCAATCATGTAGGGAAGAGATTGAGGGCTGAACAATGTGTTCATACTTAAAAGGACAAAGGGATGCAGACTCAATATGAAGTGAATAATTTATCCAGAGTAACTTTTCTCTCAAAGTTGAATTCTTCTCCTCTTTTCCATAGCTTGAATTTGGCCCATTTGTAGCCTTCAAGTGGAATTGAAGGGTCGCGTTGGAACATTTCAAGTATATGGAAGGCCAAGGATCATGGATCTTGTGATGTGACATGGAAACCTGACACCATTTTTTTAATTTTGGGCACAAATATCAATGTACACAGGCTGTAGTGGTGAAACCTGCATATACACATGTTGTAGTATAGGTATGGCGTGTATATGTGGAAAAATATTTTTTTTAGCTCTAGGATTTGCAAAAATGGACTTCAAGTCTACATAGGGAAATGAAAAAAAGGCCTTCTATGCAAGTTTGCATAGGGTGAAGTAAATATTTCTATAATAGATGCCCCCTAATGTGTGAGGTCAGAGGAGTATCTGCGATGGATGAAATACATTGTTGGCCCTTAACCAAGTTTTGAGGAAACATTGGTCGTGTTTGACCACTTTTAGGACTTCAACATGCTGGTCGAAGATGGAGCGCCCAGGTAGAGCTGAGATCGCGGGATCTCGCTTATTTTGTAGGCTTGTGGACCAAGCAAAGGGTATACTAGGGTTTATGTAATGGGTTAAGGGATGTCGGCCCATGGGTTTACCCATGATTATGACTTTTTGCAAAAGTATATATAGGAAGGAATGTAATGTAGAAAGTAGTAGAAGCTTAGTGAAAGCGATGTAAGAACTAATACTATGAGTTGTTGGCTATGTGCATAATAGGTTAATGTTGGCTTAGTGCAAGAGATTGTAAGTTGCTCAGTGAAACAGACTATTCAAGGATTTTTGTGGATAAGGAGTTGGCTTTATGCCTTGACCTGGTTTTTGGGAAGGTGGATCTAGTGAGATGTGCGTAGATCACCTGTCCAGTGAAAAGCTTGGCTTTGTGGTTTTGTGCATAGGAGCACCGAAATGTAAGAATATTGAAGACTAATAAAGAAGAGGAAGAAGTTGGTGGACGTAGCCCCACATTGGGGTGAACCACGTATATCTTGTGTCTTGATGTGCTTTGTGAAATGTGATTTAGGACTTATGTTGTTTAATTGCTTAGTGTTGTTGTTATAATGTATGATGAATGCATCTGATGTTGTTTCTTAGTGATTAAGGATGATTGAATGCTAGATATGAGCTAATGCTATGTGCTAAGTGATTGAAGTACTCGATATTTATTGTTACTGCGTTGATTTGTAATAAGGGTTTAATCTGTGATGTGAATGAGACTCAAGAACTAATGCTTAGTGTTTCCTAAGTGCTCTGTTAAGTATTACAATCACATATCTGTGTCTTAGCTTAGTTGTAGACACTCGAGTCTTGCAACCCCCCTACCTCTACCTCGGGTGAGACTTCATCTGTTTTGCAAGTGTTTTCGAAAGGGTCGGTAGTTAGGGTTTTTGTTGGTGTGTGTTTGAAGCGTTGAACCCTGGGTCTGCCTCTGTGCCAACAAATGGTTCTGTTGCCAGCACCTGGAACTGTGATTGCTAGGAACTGACGAAAAGAGAAAGCTATGTGTATAGATATGTTGTTGTAGTGTGCAATATTATACTTGATTTGCGAAGCTATGTACTAAGAAATAAACCGGATCTGAAGAAAAGAGGTAAGATCTTAAATATTTTTTCTCTGGTAAAGGTAAGATAAGTGGAAATTTTTGCTTTGAAAAGTATGAATCTAGGTATGTTTGACAGATTTTTTCCTAGCCTAAAAACTAGGGCACCGTTAGAAGAAAGAGTTGATCTAAATAAATTTGATAGAAATAGAGAAAGATATGTTATTCCTATGCATAGAAAGAATTTTTGGACTAATAAGTGGATACAGGAACCTAGAAAGAGTTTTTGCATATTGCAGGTCCAACACTGTGATCCCAGTGCACAGTACATGAAAGATGGGGGATCACTTAAAAGAAAGAGAGGATTAACATTGTGCTATAATTGCAGAAGTCCGGGACATCTTGCTAAGGAATGCCCTGGTACATGTCCTATTTGTCTTTGTTGTAAAGCTATTGGTCATGAGGTTGAGGACTACCCAAGGATGATTGCTAAAGTTGAAAAGATGAACATGAGACAAGAAACCTATAAAGAAGGTCAAGAGACTAAGGATATCTTAAAGAATCATACAAAAAAAGAGTGAGAGAGTATGTTAATATAGTTACAAGAAGTAATGGAGGATCACAGAGACATCGGTTTACCAGAGATCCTGAAAGAAAACACATTCCATAATTACAAGAGTAGAAGACTTCGACATAGACTGTGTATTGGATGAAGAAACACATGTGAACATTATGCCAGAAAGCACTTGGGAAATTTTGGGAAAGCCTGCTATGATACCTTCATTGGGAAGGAGAGGCTTGTTTAAGGGAAATATGATAACCCTATGTGGAAGAGTTACTAATATACCTATGATTTCTCATGAAACATCGACTGAAGAAGAATTTGAAGTCATTCAGTTTGTTGAGAACAACGCCCCTTTTCCACTTTTGTTAGGAAAGATTTGGATGAAGAAGGATTAGATCAGAAGGAAAGCAGAGGAGGAAGCCACAGAAAAGAAAAAGCAAGAACTAAGGGATCTCATATATAGAAGAATAGATCGACTGTTGGAAGGATGAGAAGTTGAGTCGAAACAACAAAATGAAAGAGAAGTAGATGCCAAAGTTGAAAGAGCGTAAGAAGGTTTAAAGGACCTATCCATGCAAGATGAAAGTATGTCCACCTAGGACCTAGTAAGAAAAGAGGTATTACCTCTGAACCCTTTGAAAGAACATCAACAACGGGAAGTCATTATGCTAAGAGAAGATAAGAATAAGAATGGAAAGAGGAATCTAGAGACTCAGATCACAGGAAAGAAAGAAAGAAAGCTCAGTAAGAGGAAAACCAAGTTAGAAAAACTACAGAAAGCTCCAAAGAAAAATTCGTTGGAGACAAATCTGCAAAACTTGAACCTCCCTGGAATAACAAAACCATGCAGAATGAAACTTCAAAATGGAAAAGCTATATGACTGTTGGAGGCACCCCGACCGTTAGAATGATGCTCTAGAACAACTAGAAACACATTTATTGATAGAAATACCGTCATTGGACCGTTGGGACCGTGCCATAACGGACAGATTCGTATTGATTGAGGCATTCCTGCCCGTTGGAGGAATCCGTTATGACACTTGTTTATTTAACACATTGGATGCTACGCCGGGACCACTTTTTTCCACCCCTGATTATCCAAGATAACAGAGAATCGATTGCATACCACGTTGTGATTTGTAGACCTCGCCATCGGTGTGATTACCTCACTTCTCTGTTCGCCTACCTGATCTATTTGGTTACAAGTGTGAATGTTGGGCTAACATAGCGCGTTAGAGAAATCTGTGGAGGAGATTTTTGTGGAGATAATGGTTGAGAGAGTTATGTCTGTAGGAATACAGGAGTCGTCGACTAGAGGATTGCAAGCATCCCCCTCGACTGGACGATGTTCTAGCCGGACTGTGACTGAGAAGAGAAGCACACACCGTGATGATATGGCTAATGCGAAGCAGATCCCGTCGGTCTTGCCTGAATACATACCGCCTTTGGCTAGCACAGTTATCCATGAAAATATCCCACACGACTTTGAATATATGTTGATCACTGTGTACATCCCGAAGGGGATACACGTAGTTGGACCCAAATTAGGACACATCCCAACTTTGAAGAACACCGACTTTAACCTCGGAGACATGAAGAGCTACGCGATGCTCGCGCCACATCGATATTTGATGAAGAGGACTAGGAAGAATCCTTAGATAGTCTCCCAGTCGTGGATAAAGGAGCTTGTGCAATCAACGATCCTGAATGTGATGAAGATCCATCACTTTGGCCGACATCAGGGGGTTAACGCTTGCGTTAAACTCGTCCTCTCACGCTATCATGGAGGCTATTTATGGATTGACAGGCGCGTCATTGTGGATCCGACGCTGATCCACCTCATCACAGGACTGAGCATGTAGGGATAAGACCCTTAGCAGTTCTACCCAGGGAAGACTTCAGATCGATCCCTGGCATAGTGCATAGAGGAGGACTACGACAATGTAGAGAAGGGAAAGTGAGGCTACAAGGTAGCCTCCATCTAGGATGGAGTAGTGCACCTAGATTTTTAGCTTATAGCTAGTAAGATCGTCAGAAAAAACCGTTCGACGCAGGTCACTGGATTCGTCATAGACCTCGCAAGGAAGTGCGTAGAAGGAATGCAAATGAACTGGATGAGTTACCTCGTCAACAAACTCGAGAAGGACTGCCGCGAAGCGCAAGATCAGGGCTATGAATTCCATTTCAATTGGTTACTGGTACTGATCTCCTTTGTCGCTTGGCAGATGCCGAATGGAGCGACATTCCCAGAATTTGGGCCATTGGAGCCATTGGCTGCAAGTTTCTCCACCTTGTGGTATAAAAATGACATGTCGAAGCAATGGCAGTCGAATGCTATCTTCCATGCTTACTACCAACAACTGAATCGTGCTATTGAGGCATTTCCATGAATGACACCCAATACATTGCACCAGTACAAACTGCTAGCGAAGTTCCACACAGATGGACACTTTATCTACATCACTGTGCGTAGGGATGAAAGTAAGGAGGAACTACAGTCATACTATAAATTGGCTGACGAAGACATGGAGGAGATCACCACAGAATGGACAGTAGAGTTCCTCGTACCGGTGGAAGATGCAGAACTCTTCGAACCCGACATCATCGGTAGTCCCTTGGTCACCTGGGTCGAGCATTATGGACAGAATAGTGCAAAGAAAAAGAAGAAAAAGGAGGAAGTGTAGAACATAAAAACTGATGATGAGGATAACGCCTCAGAGGAAAGTAGGCCTGATTCACCTGCAGGAGGAGGAGGAGATGAAGTGAATCCAGAAGAAGAAAAGAAAGGCAAAGGCCAAGTTACACCATCGAAGGATCCCGCTACCGAGGCCGAAACATCAAAGAAGAGAAAGGTTTCTCCATAGAAATCCTCATCAAGAAAGAAGACCCATGCCAATAAACCCCAGTCGAAGAATGTTATCACAGTGGACGATGTCGATCTCATCATCACAGTCGTGGAGGACACTTTAGAGGATATCTTGTAGAGGCATGGAGAAAAGCAGGAGACGATTTATGAAAGAATCGAGAAGGAGATGAAGGAGATACATCAAGCCATCTATTCGAGCTGCACAATACCTACTGCACCTTCATCGTCGAAGATTGTAGAATTGGGGGATGAGCCTGCCCAATTACGAAGGCTAGCAGACGAAACAGAGGCTTGAATTCATTGAGTCCAAGAAGAAAAGAAGTAGGCTACATAAGCCTTGAATAAAGAAAAGGAGGAGGTCTTAGAGCGACTTTGAGTTACGCAGAAGGAGAAAGATGAAATTCGGGCAATGCTCGAGGAGAAAAATGAAAAGATACAAAAAGAAAAAGACCAGATGCTTGCAGAGAAGACTGTGGTCAAGGAGGCAATGACTAAATCACTTCACTCTGTGATGGGCTTGGCAGAGGAGGAAGAAGAGTCATCCGAAATTCAAGTGGGGAAGATAGCTAAGGCCATTCAACAACTTCAAGCAAGAGTAATGGAGTTATAGCTAGACCAAGTGGTTGTGACAGTGGAACAATGCGTGGAAGGGCCTGTTACAGAGAAAGTGATTTGGGAGTTCGCCGAGTAGGAGGCTCTAGCGAAGAAACAAGTTGAGGCATCTTGAGCTAAGCTCAAGGATTTTGAAGCAGCATTGCCCAGATCTGAGTGACTCGGGAAGAGTCAAAGGTGAGTGTTGGGGGCCTATTGGCCCTTGACCAAGTTTTGAGGAAACATTGGTTTTGTTTGACCACTTTTGAGACTTTGACAGGCTGGTCAAAGATGGAGTGCCCAGGCAGAGCTAAGATCGTGGGATATTTCTTATTTTGTGGGCTTGTGGACCGAGAAAAGGGTCTACTAGGCTTTATGTAATGGGTTAAGGGATGTCGGCCCATGGGTTTACCCATTATTAGAAATTTTTGTAAAAGTATATATAGGAAGGAATGTAATGTAGAAAGTAGTAGAAGATTAGTGCAAGCGATGTAAGAACTACTACTATGAGTTGTTGGCTACGTGCATAATAGATTAATGTTGGCTTAGTGCAAGAGATTGTAAGTTGCTCAATGCAATAGACTGTGCAAGGCTTTGTGCGGATAAAGAGTTGGCTCTGTGGCTTGACATGGTTTTGGGGAAGGTGGGTCTAGTGCGCTGTGCATAGATCACCTATCCCGTGCAAAGATTCGCTCTGTGGCTTTGTGCACAGGAGTAGTGGAATGTAAGGAGATTGAAGACTAATAAAGAAGAAGAAGAAGTTGGTGGACATAGCCCCACACTGGGGTGAACCACTTATATTCCGTGTCTTGATGTGCTTTGTGGGATGTGATTTAGGACTTATGTTGTTTAATTGCTTAGTGTTGTTGTTATAATGTATGATGAACGCATTTGATGTTGTTTCTTAGTGCTTAAAGATGATTGAATGCTAGATCTGAGATAATGCTATGTGTTAAGTGATTGAAAGTACTTGATCTTTATTGTTACTGCACTTATCTGTAATAAGGGTTTAATCTGCTATGTGAATGAGACTCAAGAACTAATTCTTAGTGTTTCCTAAGTGCTTTGTTAAGTATTGTAATCACATATCTGTGTCCCATCTTGGTTGTAGACACCTGAGTCCTGCAATCGCCCTGCCTCTACCTCAGGTGAGACTTTATCTACTTCGCAGGTGTTGTCGAAAGGGCCGGTATTTAGGGTTTTTGTTGGTGCGTTGTTGAAGCATTGAACTCTAGGTCTGCCCCTATGCCAACATACATTATAAGACCCAGAAGTGGAGTAATGGGGACCCAGCTGGAAGAACTAGTTTCTCATGGGATTATTACAATCTTTACTGACTTTGCACACATAGCTGCCAATCTGAATTACATTATAGATCCACGTGAAAATATACCAAACAACTATCCATGGCCATGAATAGGAAATACAAAGGTGGCTACATGCCAAAGGCTGTCATAGTCATGAACAAGGCCCAATAAAACCAATCTCAAAATCAATTTGGAGATATCTGTATACAATGGAGTACAATATGATCTCCCATGATCACTGAAATCACATAGGTAGTGGTCCATTGAAAGGTAGCAACATCTCAGGAAAGACGCGACTATAGAATGATGTCTTCAAGTCTTCTACACAATCCACCAAAAGTGCAAGTCTACATCGTGTGAATAAAGGAGTTGAGGTTGAACACAACGAGACTTCGTTTGATTATCGGTCATATAGGTATACCATTAACAAATGCGAGACAAACTATCGATGATGAAAGTATGTATCAAGGCATCGAGTACATTCTTACAAGTGTGAATAAAGGATTCAGGGTCGAACACTTAAAGAATCCATCGATTAGGAAACATTGATATATTCCCAACTGTCGATGGCGAGAGAACTTGCCACTAATGACTGCAAGACTCTAGGTACTCATAAGACTCTAGTTTTAGTCTCTAGAATAGATGAGTTGAAGTCTATGGAGGGAGACCCGCTGGAAGGAGAGCATTAAGGAATATCTCATCATTCAGCATGAGGTACAAAGTAGGAGCTTGATGATTTGGAGGAAATCAAGCGAAGGACATGTTCATGAACCAACGACCTTGTGTGTCTTTTGCATGTGCCATATGCAAGAGGTACACGAAAAATACCCTTTGAATAAAAACCAATAAGGAAAAATGTTGACAAAGGTGAGGAAACCACCAATAGGGATAATGGAATTCAAGACATTGCACGAATCTCAATGTGTCAATATATGTCTTGCCGTCGAACACAAGGGAAACCACCCAGTCAACGACCAATGATGAAATGTCGACTGCTAGGTTCAAGGTTACCTACCAATGAGGAAACTAGGACCATGGTGCGCAATAGGACTACAAATTCATGTGATTATGAGACACACTGAGGGTATGGTCGTCACGAAAAGTCAATATTTGTGAGGAGTGGCCGACACAGGTTGATAGACGTCCTTTGAACAAGAGCATGGGACATATGGAAGACTCTGGCAGCATAGAGTCAATGATGAAACTTTGAGATGGATGAGGCATCAATCAAAGTATCCATAGGGGATGGAAGAGTAACCGGTCAGGGGAGTAAACTCTCTGTAACGAGCCCAGCTTCCTAAGGTCATGCTAAACCGAAAATTTTGATGACAAGTGGAATCGAAAATTTTCTGCTCTGTTCAAAGGTGACATGACTGTTGCCAATATAAGATAATAATCCCTTCCTGCCCATCTTTTTTTTTGTTTTTTCATATTCAAATGAATGCTACGATATAGAGGAGGAAACGAGTATCGCAAGTAAGAAGAACTAGTTCCAACGGTGGAACATACCTATGCTCAATGCAAGGAGGTGCATGCAGGAGATGGACACTCGGGGGAATGTTTCCTCCTAGGTATAGGGTCTCAAGCTGCAAAGGATATAAACAAAGCTTTGCTTGGTTGAGGATGAAAACTATTGAGGTGAACGACTTATAACGCAAAAGAGAGAACCGACAATAGGCTCAATACTGCAAGTAAGGGCATTAGATGCAATTACAACTTAACGCCAAAAAATGCCATTTTTTGTAATCTTAGTCTACATGGTTTGAAAAAGGGATAAACTTGCACCAAATAGACCTCCTTTCAAATCCAATTTACAAGTGTGAAAGAGACAACTTCACTCGACCATCTTTTCACTTTTTGAAAACGAGTTAGAAAAGAGCTTAAATCAAACTTGGTTGGGAGTCCTCTAGGTATAGGTCAACATGTTTATGAGTAAGAAATGATGTTCAACATAAAGTCATGTATTATATATAAGGGAATCCCGATCCTACAAAATAAATCTCTACATGGGCACCGAATGAAACAAAGGATCTAACTAGGGTACCCATGTTTTGTAAGTCTCTACCATTCGATAATGACACTTCTAGTTGCAGATAGAAGGTTATGTGTCTCTATAAAATGGGTTCATACCTAAGGCATATGAGTGGTAGTCATAGGATGATGTAAGTGTGCATGATGGATTGAATACCTATCCTATATGTTGGGTAATGAAAATACCTATCCAAAGTTAAGAACTAGTGACATGGCGCTGAAAACCACAAGAATCCCTGGATAAAACTACAAAAACCAACTCCATCCACTGTCGTATTAGTCCATTAGGGAAAAATATTGGACGAAACTATTCAAAGTGGGCAAAAATTTGCTATAAATAATAAAAAAAAACAAATTTACTATACCATTTATATTTTTTACCCAAATAGTGGATTTTGGACCAAATTGCCTCTAAACATCAACTGGTGATTGCGGGAGCTATGAGCGACGAAATTGATGACCGTTTGGACCAGGTAACTCATATTACTCTCCTCTTTCATTTCAGTGGATTAGATTTTGTATTTAGGTTCCATTTTTTAAGTTATTTAGGGCGCAGATTGAAAATTTAGGTGTACGCAAGCTACAATTCATCAGGTCGCGTATACACATGCTTATACACAACGGTTTAAAAAAACAACAACATATAAGCAACTCTATACACTAAAACTCATGTATATGTCCGTAAACAATGTATTTATAGGTTGCTAACTCAAAAAAGGGTTTGAATCTTGCAAGATGGTGCTAGAGTGGAGAGAATGAGAACATGAGGAGGTGGATGTTGTAGTGGAGAGAGATCTAGGGGCTCAAATGGCCTTGAAAATATGTGGGATTTGTAATTTTTGGGCCCTCAAAGGTATGAGGGCCCAAGTGAGATTGCTATAGTTTCTCATGGATTACTGGGATCCGGATAGTGAGAGCTTCAACCTTGATGGACAACCATTAAGGATTGAAGTCGAGGACATTTATTTCTTGACGGGATTGTCGCGTCGGGGTGAAGTGGTCAACCTCAAATCCCAAGGATCTGGATGTGGCATGAAAATCGAGGAATACTTAGATGCTCATTGCATTGTAGGGACCGAGAAGGTTTGGAGTCAAATCCCCATTAGAGTGATAACCAATCTTACTATTAATATTGTTGTCCTCGTTTTGACATGGATCACATGATCGACCTATTTTCACTAGGCATCGAGGCCACTTATGTTCTACTTAGTGGAGTGCTTTATACCCATGGTGTACGACTAGTGCACCTCACTACTTGCTAACATGAAGATCCAGTTGACAGTTCATGAAAATAGGGTAGTAAGAGGAACTTCGAGTTCACGTCTATCCTTTGTAGCTTTTGTTTCGAGTAGGTTTCAGGCTTGGGACCTAGAGTCAATATTATTTGGTGTGGACCTCGCGATCCAACCATGGCACAATGGATTGAGGTGATGAGGCGACAGGGGGGAGGTAGGGTGTCGACACCCTACAACGATGACTTCTTCTTCTGGTTGAGACGACAAGTGATATCTATGGACAACTACCCTTACATAGGGATTGACTTCAGAAGATATCCTGACATGATATTACCACCAGGGTTCACCTACAGAGACATAGGTATGTCAATTTTTTTCAAATATTTCATTTTTTTTGTATTTTTGTATAGGAAAACAAAAATAATTTTGGATGATGTTAAGTGCTAATTAGACATGTATGTGACGCAGACGTAGGTCCACGACGACCAGACGAACTTCCATGACATCGTTAGAGGCACCGAGGAGATGAGGCAGTGAGAGGGGACACATGGAGAGTGCTTCAAAACATGCAGGGCAACCTGTCTTGTTTGACATAGAGGATTCATATGGTTCAAGTGGAGGATCTGCCAAAGGCTATGCAACGACAGGTGGTGGGTGTGCCCGGTGCTTGAGTGCGACTGTTTCGACGTCTTTCAAATGTCGTAGTTTGATATCATGATACTCATCTACCACCACAGGTGTAGACATCATGACTATTGTATGATCGACTGTATATGTATATTGAGGGTGTTAGCCCCAATTTTGTATTATAAACATCATATTTTTTGATATATATATATATATATATATATATATATATATATATAAACACGGTTCTTCGGCTTTACTTATGTTACAATGTGTACATTGATGAGAATGTTTTATTTTCTTTATATATGTGACAAATTCCAATATAAAACAAAATTAGCATATGCATCAGATACATAATTAGAACTTCTAGGTATGTGATGATAAATAATAAAATCAAATTTTCGTTCCAAAAGTCATACCTGTAGGAATCATCAGAGTAAAGTAGGGTCACACACATGGTAACTTTCGTTCAACTGACATACTACTAACTCGGAGTCCAGGAGAAACTCTAAAGAGGGAATACCATGCAAAATGGCATCATGCAAAAGTTCTATAACGACACTATATTCGGCCACATTATTCATGGATGGCCCTAGGCATACGCCACCTGAAGACACCAGTAGAACTTCAGGTGAGTAAACAACCCAAACGAAGGAAGCCAAGTTCTATGTATGACGATTGGCCCCGTTTGTGAATCCTAAGTAGACCGAAGATTCCGTTGACATCTGCTAACCAAGGGAAAGCTTGATAAGCAAGCTGAAGACAAAAATAAAGGGAAAATATATATAGTACACTAAATTACATTAGTATACAAAGAGTTACACCCAATATTGGGGCTTAAGCGTAATATATTTTCAAATAGATCCCACTCCTAGGCTTAGCCAACATGTTCCCTTCATAATCTTCTAATTCATAGGCTCTTTTTTCTAAGACAAGTCACATGATATAGGGACCATACCACATGGGTTTGAACTTTCCTTCCCCTAGTGGTTCTTTGGCTTGATGATATAGAAGGACCAAGTCACCCTCAACGTACAACTGAGGACATACATACTTATCATATTGGACCTTGACACAAATTTTATTCACTTCGATAGCTGTAGAGGCGTCTCGACACTGCTCATCTAGACTCTCTAGGTGCACGAGGTGTCGTTCGATATCAAAAGTGTTAGGTAGGAAAGCAACTGCCAATCTAAGAGAAGGGATTTCACATTCAATAGGTAAGATCAAATCCACACCATGTACTAATTGGAAAGGAGAAAAATTGGTGGAAGTCTTGACTGAGGTTCAGTATGCCCAAAGTGCGGGATATAGCATGATATGCTAGTCAGATTTGCTCTCACTGACAAATTTTTGCAAAATGGTTTTGAGAGACTTGTTCATGACCTCTACTTGTCCATTTTATTGGGGGTAGTAAGGGGAGGAATGGCCATGCTTAAACCCCATTTTAGATGCTAGTTCTTCCATCGAACTCTTGTAGGATGATGATCCATTTATTGTACTTTCCCCCTATGATATGCCTAGTAAGGAAGTATTGAAATGGCTTGACATCGACAACCACAATGGTTTTGCAAAGCAATATATAATGTCATAATCGTTGGACTACGTGAACAACAACCAAATATATCTTTTCAACATGAGAATATTTGAGTTCAGGGCCGACTAAGTTTAAACTAAGATAGTAAATGACATGCTCGTAGAGCTCATCATCCTCTTGAACCAACACCAAACCAATCATCTCCTTGGGCGTGGCGACATAAAGCAAGTAATCTCTACTGTAGTCTGGATACTTCAGTAGAGGCGTCGATACCAAGGCTTTATTCAAAGCATCGAAGGACTCATGGGCTCACTCATCCCAGATAAAAGGAGTGTCCTTCTTCAAGAGATGCATGAAGCCCTTAGTAATATTGACATATTTCATTATAAATCATCATAAAAAGTTAGCTTTCCCCTCTAAACCTTGAAGTTGGTGAATAGTGTACGGGGAAGGCAATTGAAGTATTGCCTCAACCTTTAATGGATCTACCATGATCCCAGTCTTAGAGACTAAAAACACTAGGAGATGACCTAACCTAATGCAAAATAAACATTTATGAGGGTTAAACTGGATGCGATAATGGCGACATCTTTCAAAGACTAGCTGAAGGTGTTTAGGGTGATCCACTCTCTTACGAGAGTGAGCAACAAGATCATCAATATAGGCCTCGACTATATGCTTGAGATCGTGAAATGTGAAGGTCATGGCACATTGGAAGGTTGCTCTGATGTTTTTAAGGCCAAAAGGAATCTTTCAATATGCCAAAGTACCCCAAGGGAAACTAAATGTCATCTTATGTTGGTCCTCTTGTTTAATCTAAATTTGGTTATACCCTGAAAATCCATCCATGAAATAAAAAACTTCACTTCCCACACACTCGTCAAGAATCTGATCGATGAAGGGTGTCAATAAATTATCTTTAGGACATGCCTTGTTCAGGTCATAAAAATCCATGCATACACGGATAGTTCCTTGATTTTTATTTAGAGGAATAAGATTGGATACCTATTCAGTCAAGGGAACCGGGTAGATAAAGCCAACATTAAGTAGCTTTTCTACCTATGCCTTAATGGCAGGGGCCTTCCGGGGATTGACATCTCTAAGATGTTGTCAAACATGCTTAGCATCCATGTAAGTTTTAATCTCATGTTCGACAATTTGAGGGTTGATTCCTGACATCTTTTCATATGACCAAGCAAATACATCTCAAAATTCCTTGAAGAGTTCGGTGTAGATCATAATTTATTCTGGAAAACAATCCGCACCGATGTATACATTTTCAATCTTTCCAGGGATATGAGAGATATAGCTCGTGAAGATAGGGGAGATACTCTCCATGTTTCCTTTGGCATAAATGTCGTGCGTATCAAGTGGAACTACGAAGTGACTGAATATCTCGCTCAAAGTAGATCTAAAATCATCTTGCTCGATTCTAGTAATATCTGGGAGAAAATAAGAGCGATGATGCATATCTTCCCAAGGTTTTTCAGAGCCATTCATGGCCTCGATGATAGATTCATCCGAAGGAAAAGTCTCATCGAGGAAGTCATGTGAACAAGGCAATGAAGTGGCCCACACGGGCTCTAGAACAAGATCCTCCTCGTCAATCTGCAAGGTAACATGATTTAGATCGATGGAAGAGTCAAGAACAAATTAATACACAATCTCTGTTGTCGATAATGGCATGACCATTCCAAAATGTAACTGAACTTCACAAGATGTAGTCGAGGACGGTAGGATCCAAGGATCACTAAAATAGGAAGTGTGGAAAGGAACAAACCTCTCTGACGAAACGAGCCTACTGGACATGGATTAAATATGGTGAACCAGTGCCATGAAGTCGAAGGTAACCATAAGGGATGAATACATTCTGACACCGATATTCTCAGTTTTCGATTGAGAATTGTCTCATGGGGATTGACGGTCCAATAGATGCATTGGGGCTAGCATACACAAAGTATAACTGGTTGATCATCATGATCTTCCCATCGTGAGGAAAACAAAGAGTACAAAAGATAGATGATACGAATGCAGTCATAGCATAAGTCCAATTGTGTCTTAGTAACAAGTTATAGTCGAGGGGCATATCAACCACCTCGACATCCACCTCTATCGTCTTCCCACCTAACTGGACTGGAAAGGCAGGAATAATACCATGAGGGTGGAAGGAACGATCATCAAAAGCAGTTAACATGGTCGAAGACTGAGAAAGAGTCGGAGAGATGAGGGATTTCCAATAGACCAGGGACATCACACATATTGCAACGCCTTCATCAACAACAATACTCTTGATGTTATACTTCGAGTAGCCCATATGGATTTGGAATTCCACATGGTAAGGAAGGTGAGGCTTCACATCTGTGACATAAAACTTGATAAATTTCAAGCCACAAGGATCTAGAGCTCCAAATACAGAGAGCAAGACATTCCTCTGTGAAGGACAAGTCTGGAGTACCTCTAGAGATGACATCGCACAAGGGGTTTGACCCAGGTCCTCAATAATAGAGTAATTTTGGGAGGTTGTAGCATTAGTATTGTGGGTAGAGCCCTTGAGTACTCCTTTCAGAATACGAGGTGGAAGATCTGGTTTTTGGATCTATAAGGGAATCTCCGGAGGAGGGAGAGACTCTAGACCAGGTACAATCTATGGAGATCTGTAATGGCAAGAACGAGTGGCTACATTAACCTCATATTTAACCATATTGGTGCATAAACAATCATCATCTTGCATCGGTGGGTTTTGAATCCCACTCGCCACATTTCTGGCATTCGAGGAGCTCGAGGCCATGTATTGGTTATGTGGAAAAGGATTAGTCAGCACGATGGGCGGTAGAGATAAAATCCTCATAGCTTCCACAAGTTTTGGGCATAAATGGGTTAGGTGATCATATGTACAAATCTTATAGGGAAATTTCACCTTCCTCCTTTCTTTCTTTCCCTCACCAACACTATTATTCGTCTTACCATTTTCCATGCGTTTATTATTTTTTCCACCCTTACGATTATTATTATGTCCTTTATTTTTATTCCTGCCTGGTTGTTGGTTACCATTCGGGCTGGTCGACTATTGCACATAATGTACATCTGCGGACAGAGTGGGATTGGAGGACACAAACGAAGCTAGTTGTCTTACATACTGGTTTAGAGACAACTCTTTCAAATGGTTTGTCACCGAGTTTGCGTATTTCACATTAGCGGAGCCTATAATGCCATCTGCATGAGGTCCAGGATTTTGTCTAGGGTCATAGTTTGACCTCAGTGTATCCAGAAGAATATCGTATAACATCCAAGACTGAGCATATATATGATCTAACTGTTGGGCTTTGAAGATCACTTCTTCCTCAGATGTAACCCAGGATGTAGAAATATCCTTCGAAATATAAGGATGTAGACACTTAATTAACCACTCTAGCAGGGATTTCGGGGGTAAGTAGGTCTTGATCAACCTCTTCCATTTACGCCACTCCTGGATGTGATTCAAGATATGAGTGGCTTTGTCCTGGCGTAAGGTTCGTAGAAGTTCTAAGCCAAAATCATAACGAACCAAAAATTGGAAGTGTTTGAGGAAGACTAAGACCATTTGACTAAAGGTTTTGTATGCCCCCCTAAGTAGCTCGATATACCATTTTGCGGTGACCCCCGTAAGGGTGCGTTGAAACAATCTTAACCGGATAGAATAGTCGTTAAGGGAATTCAAAGGGTACGATGGGTGAAAAGTAGTAACATAATCACCATGATCTTTACCATTCTTTCCTTCGAATTTTGGAATATACGAATGAATCTTGGGGGCCATGTCGTATCATGAAACACATGATCGTTCATTAACTTAGAGAAGTCTGGAAGATTGAGCATGGCCAAAGAAGGGAGATGGGGTTGCAGCATCTATCTCTAAGATCCCTGGAAATATTGTTGTTGGGGATTCACAGCCCATCCAGGGTTCTGGTAAACACCATGGCCTTGTCTGGGATTGTAATACCCTTCTTCAAACTAATTCATAAGGGGTTGGTTGGGAACCATTCCAATAGGAATGTTCTAGTGAGGGCTGTAAAAACTGCCCCCAGTTGGAGTGGCTCCAGGTTGGGGTTTACCCAAGGTATGAAACTAACCTCCTACAGATGTGAATCTAGAGGATAAAGGTGGATTCGTCATGCCAAACGTGTTGGTAGGAATTGGTATAGAGGAGGTAGGTGTAAAGGATGGACCATAAGCAGTAGCTTTCCACCAGGTTGGTTACTCCATCCAGAAGTAACAATATTAGACCCGGGGTTAAAAGGAGGAATGCCTCCAACGATAGGAGTCTTTTGAGGGACATGAGTACCACCAAATGAGAATGGAGTATGTGGAGGAGTTGTGCCCCCAAGTCCAATGCTAACATTCATACCAGCCGATGAGATGGAGTTTGAAAATTGTGATGTGAAGTTCGACATACCATAGGAAAAAGGACTAGAGGCCATAGGGATGGACTAGACATTATAGCTAGGTGAGTGACCAAGAGACTCAAAAGGGTTCGTGGCTATAGGTTGAGTATTCACTATAGGATGGGTAGAGGTGATGATAGGCACCTCCGACACTACAACCATTGTGGTTGAAGATTTCGAAGGGGTACCGTTAACTATAATAGGTATAGGAGTCGAAGGGATCCCAATATCTTGCCAACTCAATTCAATACTCATCCTTGTATGATCACAAGTCTGATAAGTGGAAGTGTGTGTACCACGTTTGATAAATTTACGCCTTTTAGAAGGAAAAGGCTCAAAATGCAGTGGTAATTGTAACAAGCGGCAAGACCTACGGGGAAGTTGGTCTGCCTCCACGATGACTCAAGACTCGAGATATAAAAAACAAATCATAAGGCCAACTAGTAATCAAAGAGCACACCAAAAATAATCAAACGACCAATATGCACACACGCATGATAAATTGGCTGAAAGGGGCCTCCCTCTCTATAGTAGGTATGCCTCGCCCAAGAGGTGCCCGAGACTCCTTTGCTAATGATGAGAGCTACCAGAATTAGTTATAAGGGCCCTAATGGGCTTAACAACCAATTGGTCAGATCCCCTGGGAGAGGTAATCCTCCATAAAGGTTTTGCATTGTCCGACCCTTATTTGACCCAGGGTACCTATAGAATAACCCCTGCAAGTAACCTATGTGGTACCTAAGTCAGTCAACTAATCAACCATGATATAACTGATGCACAAGCGAATAGTTGTAAGTCAGGTCCATCGTATGGGTAGGGTAACAAAGCCCGAAACCTTGAAATCACCTCCTCTGTAACACCCTATTTCCCCCAGTCTATAAAAATAACTATATTGGCCAAGAACTATGGCAAACTGAAAGATGTGAATGTTTTATTTGACGGACCTTTTTATAAAAGGTTGATGAATGAAAATTATGTTATGAATATGTGTTGCATGTCTGCTGGGAGGGGGGATGTGCTAAAGAGATCACGATGGCTAATGAGAGGTGGTGGAAGGGACCTGGAATGGTTGCGTTAACTTCCACCAAGCCAATATCGTACTGGTTTTACTTGCTCAAATACTAAAGCAACTCTCTGACCCCGGAATGGATTTCCCGTCAAATTGGTAGGTGGGTAGGCTCCTCAAGAGTTAATGAGGGGATGGGGGTGAACCGCTCATCCATAAAAGCTCCCAGACCTCACCGCGGATGGGGAAATTTGTGCCACACAAAATCTTGTAGAGGAAAAAGGCAAGAGAGGAAGTGTGGTAAGGGGAGAGGAGGGAACCCGCACGACATGGATTGCGGGAAAGAACTGGAGAAACTTTGGAAACATAGGGAGTTCTGAACAGAGGAGAAGGAGAGTAACCTTCGTCCTTGACTTCCGTTGAGATGGAAGTAGAAAATTGAATCTCCAAGCATCGTGGTCTAGCTCGGGGGTGGCTAGTGGTAAATCCTTCTGGATTCACTGAGCCTACGGTTGGGTGGAAACGAGCACCCCTCTCAGCAGTTGCGTCACACCTGGTGTTTTCTAATAAGTGTTATGTCTTGTATTTTTGAATCGAATGCATGCTCATGTTTATACACTCATAAATGGTTTCTGAATGGAAGTGTTTGCTTGTGTTTTGATTTGGAGACAAGAGATACATGCTTATCCTTATATGACCATAATCGGTCTATGTATAAAATGAGTAGGTTCAGAATACGATCCCGTTCCCTTGAGAATTGTCCTATCTACTTGGCTCGCACTATGCCCTGGTTTAATTTTTCGAAGGCACTTCTTTTGGGAAGTTTCCTCGCACTCCAGAGTCGGAGTGAGTCCCTCGAAAGGACTACCATGATAGTAAACCCACAAGCTTACTTTACCCTTACCACTGAATTTATAGCTCGACGAATTAGGAAGACTTTTACTCAGGTCACCAAGCCTAGGGATAATATACCCAAGAACCCTCTGAAATATCTATCGGAGCTCTATTTTCCATTGACCTTAACCATTGCATAGGCAGGAAGGCAGACTTGGCAACGTTCTGAAAGTCCCGGAGTATCCGTATCTATTTCATTATTTCAACATTTCGACATTTCGGCACCCGGGAAACCAAAGGGCAAGACCCTTCGTCGTCGCAAGTCGCGAAGTCTCGGTATGCGAAACTCCGAATTAGATTAGTGTGAATAGGTTTTGGCATTTCGACATTTCGGCATTTCGACACCCGGGAAACCAAAGGGCAAGACCCTTCGTCGTCGCAATTCATGAAGTCCCAGTATGTGAAACTCCGAATTAGCTTAGTGTGAATAGGTTTCGACATTTCGGCATTTCGACATTTCAACACCCGGGAAACCAAAGGGCAAGACCCTTCGTAATCGCAAGTCGCGAAGTCCCGGTATGCGAAACTCTAAATCATCTTAGTGTGAATAGGTTTCGGCATTTCGACGTTTCGGCACTCGGGAGACCAAAGGGGAAGATCCCTCGTCTTCACAAGTCGCGAAATCCCGGTTCACGAAACTCTGGGAGGATCTGGACCGTCCATCGGAGGAGACGCATGGTGAGCAGTCAGAGTTCAGGGAGAGATCTGAAACCCCATAGGCCATTGGATCTCGTAGGATAGCAAGGGGGTTAAGGCTGAGTGTCCTTCAACGCCCTTAATCTCAGGAGGGATAGTGACCGTCAAATCCAGATCAACGAGGTTCGTTGATCTCCTACATGAATTCCCATATCGGAATTTGGGGATTTGAGTGACAAGAGTTCTGGAGTCATTGCATCCTAAACTCCTGGTTCATGAAACTCCGAAGAGATCTGGACTGTTGGATCCATATCATCGAGGACCGTCGGATCTCGTACAAGAACTCGCGTATCAGATTTCGAGTTTTGGGGTTTGAAGAGTCGAAAGACTTGACTCGCTTGCATTTCGAACTTCCAGTTACCAAAGTCCCGACACGGCCAGGACCGTCGGATTAGGGGAAATATTTTCATCCATTGATCTCAACGAAGGGACGATTTTGGGTTTTGGGGTTTGAAGAGTTGAAAGAGTCGACTCCCTTTCATTTCGAACTCCCGGTTACCGAAGTCCCGATATGGCCAGGACCGTTGGATCAGGGGGAATATTCGCAGCTGTCGATCTCAACGAAGGTATGATTTCAGGTTTCAGGGTTTGAAGAGTCTAAGGACTTGACTCTCGGGCATCCCTGAGTCGCGAATTGCAAAAGGCGCCTCTTGGCTTGGCCCAGGGTCATAACCAATGATCACATGGAGGTGAAGCCCACATTTGGTGCTTGAGTTGAACATGATGGGTTTTCAATGAAAGAATCAATGGTTTGGTTTAGTGAAGGTTCCAACAGGAAGAGTTAGCCTGCACTAGGACCTCGTAGGAACTCGAGGATTTTGTCCCTCAAGAAAAAGGAGAAAAATCTATTAGGTCGTAGTGGGTATGTTACAAATTGGTATCAGAGCATGGTTACAACACTTGGCCTACTTGGGCTCCTGGATGAGTTGCGCAGGAACTCCATCTGAAGTACTCTTAAAAGGAGTAACTCTCTATCCTAGCCCCCCCTTATGAAAAGACGAAGTTAAAAATGAAAATTTCTATTGTGTGTATGCACTTGAAAAATATGAATTATGCGCCGATTGTGAATGAATATAATGTCGACTAACAACGCGTGTTTTTCTTGCACAACAAGTGGACGATCAACCATGGGAAACTATAGCCGCATAGAATGGTGACGCACCACGAAGTGGAAGATGGCTCCCACAATAGAGACGAAGAGTTTGATGAAAGGAGAGCGGTAGAGACACCTCTAGATCTAGTTGAGACTGTGAGAAGCCTTATGGTCGTACTATAGAGCTGCAAGGCCGACAACGAGAGGTTGATAAAAGAGCAAGAGAAGAAAACATAAATTAATGTAGTCTTGCTGCAGAGCTTATCCGACATACAAAGACAATTGCAACATGGACCTGACCCCAGTCACGTGGACCAACGATAGACAAAGAGAAGTCAAAGCTCACCTGGGATACGGAAATGCGGTCCTTTAAGTGGCCACACTGGGAGGAACACCTCAAGAAAGGTTCACCCCAAAGATAAGGGACAAGCGTCGGATGATTCCTTTGGAAAGGAAACTAGCGACTCAGAGGGATCTTCTAGTAGAAGAACTATTTC
This sequence comes from Picea sitchensis, assembly GCA_010110895.2. Lineage (NCBI taxonomy): Eukaryota > Viridiplantae > Streptophyta > Pinopsida > Pinales > Pinaceae > Picea > Picea sitchensis. The sequence goes on from SNQJ01S0062745.1 coordinate 79,488, forward strand.
TAATTCCCGAAGAAAATGGAAGAAGCGAAATCATTCCAAAAATCATAATCTCAAAGAATTCAAGAAGGCCAAACCACCCTCTTTAGACGGTGAAATAAAGAAGGGAGACGAAGCGAAGGCATGTCTGCTTGGACTAAAAAAGTATTTCAGAGTCCATGACTTCTCGAAAAATTTGAAGGTCCGAGTAGCCACTTTCAACCTGAATGGGAAGGCTTCCATTTGGTGGGAAGACCTTAAGAACGTAAAAGGGATTCACAAAGAAGACCTATCTTGGGAACGGTTTGAGATATACTTCAGGAAGAAGTATCTGTCGGAAAAGTATTTCGACGAAAAAACTAAAGAATTCTATGAACTCAAGCTGGGGCAACGCACCATAGAGGAATATGTCAGCAGATACCTCGAATTGCTGAGGTACGTACCCTATATAAAGGTAGAAAAGGAAAAGGTGCAACGATTCATCAGTGGACTACCTAAGGACTATCAGAACATGATTGAGTTTGACGAGCCAAAGACCCTAGAAGATACTATCTGAAAGGCAAGATATTGTTATGAACAGCTTGGGCATCGGACATAACCTCGTGAAGGCTGGAAGCAGAAGAATGGTTCGAGATTCCAGAAAAAGGGGTTTAAATCCCCAAGATTTAAAAACTATAAAAAGGACTCAAGGATGGGCTTCCCAACCTGAAGTATACACCAGCAGAATTCCCCCTCCCAGAGTAGAAATAAACCTTTTGGATCTACCCCAGGAAAGATTGATAACCCGAAGAAAGAACCCTTAAAATGTTGGGGTTGTGGAGAAGAACATCTACTGAGGGACTGCCCGCACTGACAACAGAACAGTTGGAGAATTTACAACGTTCAAGAAGCTACCACCATCAATGACATGGCCAGGAGTATGCCGCAAATTTATGCAGCCGTGAATAATAAACAAGATGACCACCAAGCTTCAGTGGTGGAAATGGAAGGTATGATCACCAACCATCTAGTTTCTATTCTAATTGACCCTGGTTCAAATTAGAGTTATATAGCCCCTAAGGTTGTTGATAAGTGTAAATTATAGCCACATAAACATGCCAAGCCATGGTTGGTATAGTTAGCCACTGACACCAAAAGAAAGGTAGCAGAGGTCATACCAACTTTCCAATTCACTATGGGTGAATTTCCCACCCAAGAAACCCTTAACGTATTACCCCTAGGATCGTATGACCTGTTGATTGGTATGGACTGGCTAGCCACATATAAAGCCAGACTGGACTGTTACCATAAAACCTTAGAATGTGTAAGTGAAGAAGGAAGAAGGATAACCCTTCAAGGGATAAAAAAACTTGTTTTGGTGAGACGAATATCAGCCCTTCAAATGAGAAAGTATTGCAGAAAGGGATGTCCACTATATGCGATACAAGTGTTGGAATCAGTTGAAGATGACAAACCAAGCCTCGAAGACCACCCCACACTAAGATAATATAGAGATGTATTTCCAGAAGAGGTACAGGGTTTACCTCTGAGAAGGGACATTGACTTCTCGATAGAACTTGCACCGGGAGCGGTGCCAGTGTCTAGGACACCCTACAGGATGAGCACACTCGAGCTAGTTGATCTTAAATTACAACTAAAAGAAATGATGGACAAAGGCTATATTCGACCCAGCGTGTCTCCATGGGGAGCACCAGTTCTATTTGTAAAGAAGAAAGATGGTACCCTCCTATTGTGCATAGTTTATAGACAACTCAATAAGGTAACCATAAATAACAAGTAACCCTTACCTAGAATCGATGACCTGTTCGATCAATTGGGAGGTGCTTCCATCTTCTCAAAGATTGACTTGAGATCTAGATACCATCAAGTTCGAATCAAGGGTGAAGACATCCACAAAATTGCCTTCAGGACGAGATATGGTCACTATGAGTTTGTGGTAGTACCATTCAGATTAACCAATGCCCCTGCCACTTTTATGTGCTTGATGAACAATGTGCTCAGCAAATTCCTAGACAAATTTGTACTGGTTTTTATTGATG